>KZ308233.1:0-12539 GCA_000376725.2 Ladona fulva | reverse complement strand
TATATTTATTTATATTTATTTTATTAAAATAAGATATTTCAAGGCAGAAAGAAAGAAATTCATAGGAAATCGGTAGATGCTTCAAGCAAAAACTAACGAGAAACGTGATCTTGATAATGTGGATATACGACTCGTACGCCTCATGGTTAATATTATAATTGAAGTGATTCATTGACATCCACACGGCATAATACGTATGCGCAGATTAATCAATTAAGTGTAAGTCAAATGTATCATCAACATATTCCCTGCGAATTAGTCTTATCTCTAGTGAACGCAGTCTATATATGTTTTTAATATAGGTAAATTTCATAACGCCAATACAAGATTCACACCATCACTGCAACGAAAAGTTTATAAATATGAGAACAGTATCAAAAGATTTATTAAATCTCCCATGAGGTGAGGTGGAACGCGACAAAATAGGTAATTGATGGAGAATTGATTTATGCAGATCAAACAAATCACGATGGAAACTGCAAAATCAATTAAACGCCCTTCACCGAAGGAATGGCGTGGATAAAAGCGCAGTTTCCGTCATTAATTCACGTTCGACAACAGGGATGGCTCAAAGGATGGCAGAGTAAGATTAGGGCCACTATTCTCGATGCAGCTGTCCCAATAATCTGATTAATGTCCCCGTAGTAACATGGATTTTAACAGGATGAGCGTTCAATTCTCCGCGGCTACTAGATTGTTTAGATAATGGAGAACGATGCGCTGGAATCGAACTTCGTGCGCAAAATGTGACGCGAGCATTATTTCGAGTAGTGTGAAGTCTAATTTACTCCAGACATNCGATTCCCGGTCCCGTCAGACTTTTTTCAAGTCCATTCTTCCTTGGAATTTTTCCTGGGTGCGCACCATCTTGCGCTAAGTCATTCTTACCCATTTTCGTTTGTTCATTTTAAGAGCTAGTAAGGGTTTCAAGAACATTAACTACAACAAAATTCTATACTTAACTCTAGTTCACTCGTTTTATAGTACTGCTCTGTGATCCGATCCCTATATTACAGTGAAGAAATCCACAATGTTGAGAAAATACAAGTTCTTGCGTCATAAGGCATTAAAGTTTAAATTTTATCCCAATGAAAATATTCTCTACAATATACACTATAATGGAGTAATGTCAATTTTGAATGTTTAACTCTGGAAATGATATGAACTTAGACTGGATTGATTTTCCTGCGTAAATTAACAACAAAATTAATTGTAGAGCTTTATTAGAACTTGTAAATGTCCATGTTTCAGCAAGACCGACAATAAATAATAAAGTCTTTTCAATTCCTCATCTGAGTAAGAATTGCACTTACTTCCTTCCATTGCATAGAATTCCGAGGAATGCAAAAACTGTCTGCAATGAAGCTGTCCTTCATAATGCTACAACGGAGGTTTTAAAAAATTAATTTTATCCAAACTGTAGGTCAACTTTTAACTGATCATCTTTTGCTATTGTCTGATATTCCATTTATACTGTTATTGTTGTATTCATATGACCAATCTTTATTGTAAAATAGAGATCCTTGGTTTATTTACTGGGTTCTTTACCAATCAGAATGAATATCCCGGTCATTTAATTAAGAAAAATTACACGATACATGCCACTCCAAAAACGAGATTGATACATCAAACTTCTTCCTCGATCCCTCCTCCAAATTGAGGAATCTTTTCTCGTGATTAAATTTGAATACAAAATTGCCAATCTTCTTCCCGAAAATTAAAATCAAACCTACTATCTACTGCTCTGTTATCTCAAGGAAACTTCATTGTAACAAGCTCAAAGTTAATCCGCTAAAACCTGGCATCTACCGATTAGGTCTATCCAATTTCCATGCCATATGCATGATAAAAATAGGGTAACGTTTCAACAAGGGTCAACGAGTGCTAAAGAAGCAAGGAAAACGGAAAAAATTCTTTCCTGTACTATCTTACAGAACATATCCCAGCCCTTAGCCAAAGGTCTGATTTCTCACCCGAAATCCTACACTCCCATAGCAATACCAATGGGGTTCTATATCTTGGCCAGTTAGAAATGTATAAAATAAGTAGGAAATATATCTCACCCGTAATAAATAAATAGTTCCTCCTTCTCCCCTTATTGAGGCGGTTTATTCCTCTGTAACTACACTTCCCCTCTTCTATTTGTAAGCCCTACTAATTCCTCCAGCCCTCGTTTGCTGTTCCTATTGTTACATAAACCATCTGCCTTTCCAGCTATTTACTTACCCCAAGATACTCTTTTGCCGGAATCAGTAGTGTCGTTATTATTTATTGTTTAGGAATAGATAGTAGTTAAAGTTCACCGCCTTTAATTTAAATTTCATTCCGTTATTTACACAACACGCACCATGATCATCATGCATGAGAATTTTCGATAGACGTTTTACACCCTCAATTAGCCGGTTTATAATGTTCAGTATTTAACAGTTGTTTATATGCTGTATCTGATTATTAAAAGAAGACATAAATTAAGGCCAATTAGCAAAAAAACAAAGTAGGTGATAGAAAAAATGATCATTCTGAATGCAAATATTCATACAGAACGAAAATATTCATACAGAATATACTTAGGTGAAATTCGAAACAAAATGGTCCATTTCAATAATATATTCCATGGACATATTTTGCATCGGGCTCGCAGAAGGCGAGATAAATCTTCTGGAGGCAAAAATTCAGCTAGGGCCAGCCCAAAACTCGAATCCCTTACTTTTTTGTTCCCAAAGCAGACATTCTTCGCCAAGAATTCAGGAGAATATTCCTTTCTTCGCGATGGAAATCTAATTTATAACCGGAGCCGAAGGATGACTGCGAATCCTGTAACAAATCAACGAGCGTAAAAGAGAACTTTCGAGCGTATATTTTTAAAGTGACGATTTTCAGCACAATCCTCTCCGATTTTTATATTACTCCGGATTGTTTGCCATGGAACAATTTTCCTTCCACGGCAATATCTCTCTCTCCCTCAAGGTCTGTCTGTCTATGTAAGACATACAAGCCACCTTTTGGCGTGTGGCAGGGGATGCATTAACCATGACTCTGCTTTGCTAATCGATTATTTTCGCATATCATTCACGTAAAAATAAATTTTTGAATCGATTCGTTCTAGCATCTATTTCCCTGATTTTCTTCGCAGTATCAGAACAGCATATGTAACATGGCGGACGCATTATATCGGCTACGCGATCTGTGAACGTGCTTTCTCTGAATTGAGTACATTTATCCTTTGATTAAATCTTCTAAAGATTCCCATCCTGCGTCCTGAAGCTACTGAGTAACGCTCATTGATTTATCGTGGCAATTCTTCGCAAAACGTATCGCCTTTCGCTGCATCTTTTCTAATTCTCGAATAAAATAGTTATCGGCAGGGTCCCATACACTACACGCATACTCAAGATGAGACCTAAATAACGCGAAATAACATCACTCGCGAACATTTTCTTCGCTCTGACCGACTATTCTCTTAACGAAGTCGAGTTTTTTTAGTGTTCTTCCACATATATTATGGATGTGGGTACTCCATTTTAAGTTATTCGTGAGGGTTATTCCAACGTATTACATCGATTCTATTGTTAATAAGTTTATTCCACGGAGGATGTACGAAAATTCATCAATAATACATTTTCCTTCTAAGAAGTTCGCTACTGATCATTTGCCTACACTTAGCTCGAATTGCCAATCATCGCATTATTTCATAATTTTATCCAAGTCATTCGACAGCGATAATCCACCCTCTCTACTTTCTATTACCCTGTAAATTACCGTGCCTTCCCCAAATATTATAACTTTACTTTCAGTGAGATCGCTAAGGTCGTTGATGATTTCTAAAAACAGTAATGGTCTGATAATACTTCCCTGCGGGACGCCCGAGCTCACCTTAACCAGGTTAAGACTAATTCCGTCCTGTAGTAAGCGTTGCTTTCTATCGGAAATAAATTTCTTTATCCATTTTATTACTTCTGCATTGATACCCATAACTTTTAGTTTGTACAATAATTTATAATTCCTAAAATAAATTTACTAGTAGGAATTCGGCCCTATCAGTAAAGCTTTCCATGTCCTCAGTCTTCATAGGATCAGCGGGTAATTCTTTCGTAAACATCATGAACTCATTTCCAAATTTTAGAGCTTCTATATACTCATTCATTTTGGTTAACTATCGCTATTCCTTACCGTGAAACATTCAAAGAATTTTCTGAGGTCATATTCCGATTACGCTAAAAGGTTCAAACGGCAAAATGCGTCCTTTGTTTTTGCGACTTATTGTCGAGCGATGCGATTTTCACGGAAGAGGTTTTCGTTTTCATTGGGCGGCACACAGTTCACGTGACCTCATTCCGTGTCTCGCAACCACATTAGTGATGGTACTATGGGTGGGATACCTTGGTGAAACACGACGAATGCAAATTTCCGAACTGCTGGAGCGCAATGCGGTCCTTGCCAGCTGCATCCACTCTGAAGGGGCGACCGAGAGGAGCGATGTGATGAAAAGGGCAAAGATTCTTTAATATGACGTTTCGAGCAAGTTATGCCAAGAACACGAAATTACCAACATCATTTCAGTGCTAAACAACGAGGTCAAAATATCTCTCCGTGGCTTCATAGGCGAGTGTGAAGTGGATCCGAATTCCCACGGTTAGCTTGGAGTTGGTAATGAAACGAGATTCTTAATGTACCGAGTGGATGGGGTCGCCATTTACTACACTCAGTTCTTCTAGACCAGAAACATGCGATATGGAAGCTTATTGGAAAGTCATCTACGTGTTAATCAAGCTATGCTTTGCATGCACACAGAAGCGTTGTAACATAAGAAGGTGTGTGTGACTTGTCATTGACATTCAAAACTACTGTCGAGGTAGTTAACAAATGTATTGATATATTTTATTTGGGTGTTTTCCCATATCGTTGGTTTTTCACCATAAACCTTCAGTTGAGAAGGTTTTCCTCACAACCCAAATCTTTGTGTTTTTATATATATCTACATCTAGTTGCATGTTTTAGTTTTTATTTATCAACTTGACTGCTTAGACATTTATTTATACTGTTCGTACCAATTTTCTTGAATCTATGTTATCCGATTTGTTTGGCAGTATTGATTTATTTTTCTAGATCTATTTTTAAGTTAATTGTAGTCGATTGCTGTTTGTTTTTAGTATAACGTGTTTATCATGTAATATCTCTAGATATTTGGTAGAATAGAGTCCATTTTGGCCAAAACACGCTTTAGAAGTCAAATACTAATAATATTTGACTCTAAATGTTTCCATTTTCCAAGTTTTTCAAGCTATTTACAATTTTCTTGATAGAGATATTTCAGAAAGTAATCGATACTGATAAAACTTCACTTACTAATCTGGAATGGCTTTTATGTAATATTTTTACTGAAAATGAACTGGAATCCTACATTCATACTAAGAACCTGACCTTACCACTTCGTTAAACAAGTATTTTATTTGTTTTCTCCACTCAAAATACGGAATATTGTGGTATTAATTTAATTTTAACCACATAAAATCCATAACGACTTAAAGTGTTTACAAGTACAGAACCAATTTCTGACGATTTTCCTACCGAACAACAAGACAGCTAAGAGAGATAAACATAAAAATGTAACATTTACAAAAGTAGAGCAGTAGGAATGATACGAGGTAATCTTGTATCCGGACTGGAGTTTGCTGCTACGCCACTGCTTAGGCGATTACGATTTTTTCAGCGCATCACCTTGTGATTAAACGTTCCAAACACGTTTGCAGTAACACATCGCACATGGCACATCGCAAATAACAGAGAGATATTGCAACGTGCCTGGTGGAGGAATTGGACCATTCCATGCTGTCTATGCTTATTCATCGTGGTCGAGGAAGGCAAACGGCTTGCCTTGCGCAAAGGGAAATTGGATTGGTTTATAGTGGCCTCTAATAATAGATAACAGTCGAAGAATCGCTACAGACTTAAAATTTTTTTTATTTCCGGCTCCGAATGCCCTAAGCTAATCAAAGCACAATGATTTTCCCGTTATTTTGTTGCCAAACAATAATTTAGCTCTGCTTAGGTCAAGCTGATGGAAGTAAATTTGAGAAATAGAGATGCAAATTCCGCTTTAGCGATTGAGATATGTGCTTACCCTAAATAGCAGCATTGAATTTTTCTGTCTCTTGCTAATAGTGGATTTAAAGATTTCAGAAGCCGTTACAGTAAAATTATGTTATTACACCGGATTTTGAAAAACAATGACACTTGTATTCTGGAATGATTCACCGTATCTAATTAAGTAAATGAAAATTTATTTTCAAATGATTCAGAAGTAAGAAAAATAACACTAAACAAAGTTACAGTGCAAACACCAGGAATACCAATTGGAGGAATTGAATATTTCTTAAGTACATGATTTTTAATGGTGAAGTGCATGATTTGTATTTTTTCCACTTATTCTAAAGAAATATACCTTATTTGTAATTCAATCCTTTTTTTATGAATATAACAGCTTTTTATATTTTAAAAGAATATCCTATAGTTACCAGTAATGCTGTATCACTCAACATCACAAAACGTTTAGCTGCAAACGAAAATAAAGTATTAGGAAATGCACAATCAAAAGTGGCAAGAAAGCTGATATTAGTGTCCTTCTTGGGTAAAACTAATTTATTAAAGTTATATTTGAGGAAAAAACATGTAAATAATAAAAGATACTATAAGTTTGTGATGTCGTGAAAAATAATCGATTTTTCAGGGAAGGGTTTCATATAACTTAATTAAGTAAAATTCTTAAATTAAAAATTTAAGCAAATTTTCCTCTATTACTATAATAGAAATTATCAAAAAAGATTCCTTCGGGAAGGAAGATTCCCTTGTAAATAAATATATTTAACCCGCATCTTGTACAGAAAATATAATAGCACCACAGACGCAACACATGAAAAGCTATAACTTAAAACGGCAAAATGTCGTCAACTGGGAAAGAGAGTGGCATACAGCGGCATTCATCTGGAATGAAATCTCAGCAGCTAACTTCAGCATTTTCTCCCAAAAAATGTATTCGCTCTCGGGTTAAAGTGGAAGCACCATTTCTGGCAAGGGAGTGAAACGCGGTCTCTTAAATACTTCGGGTCTGACCGCCGCCTTTTATTTCCAACTCCGAAATCTCTCCCGGAATGATTCATCGCCCCGCACTTGCGACCCCATCTTATTGCGATTTGAATTAAGTCCGGGTCTCCTTAAATGATGCACATTTCTGGCAAAGATCGCAACGGCAGAGAAAGGAACCAAAAATGTACATTTTCACTGCTGATGACTCGACCGAGGAGCAGAATTTGGCATGGCACCTCGTTTTAAAAGCGTGGTCCGTAAGATGGTCCGTAATAAGATAAAAAAGATGGTCCGTAAATCCACCGTCTCCGCAAGATGAATCGTTTTACTTTCAGAAACTCGTCCCTTGGAACTTTCATTTTAAATTTTATCCCCTGATTTAAGGCGAATTAAAAAATAAGATAATATAAAGTAAAAAACCGTTGAGTGGGGAAATGATGGAATAGAACAATTTGCTTCAAGTTTTCTTACCCTATTCCCCGATCTGCAGTCTCAAGAAGGATAGGGTGAATAAATTTGGATAAACATTTTTTTGTTTAAATAATGAAGAAAATGTCTCTGTTGTTATGAATGTATAACGAAAGTTAATTATAGCAAAATTCTCTTAAGAGAGCCGACTGAATACAGCGTTTTAAACTGGTTAGTGTTTCGACTTCCATTTCTTGCTCATTGAGAAATAAAATAGAAGGACTATTCGGTTCTTTAATTTTTTAATCAGTTCTTGTCACCTTGTAACAAAAGTGGATATTTTGGAATGTTTTATTTGCCGCACTTGAAGGAGGAATAATATACAGAGTCTTAGAACCATTGCTGTCAAAAAATAAGATTCGGTGCCTACTCGTCATATTCTTGAAGGTTCAGGACGGTCAGCTTCGCCGACAATGAGAGCGCCTTACTTTTATTACTTAATTTTGTTAAATTTCCACTCTAAAAAAAAGTAACAAAGTTTTAAAAATCAGTGGTCATAGACCGCCACAGAGAGCAATCTCTTTAAGAGTAAGCTCAAGAGTGCACCGTACACCACATCGCCATTCTCGTTTATTCGATAATGTTTACAGCTTGAGTAAACGAGGGTTAATTTAAGTTACATTAAAAAATTATTAAGAATATTAAAATATTCACAGGAAAACAGAAAAATATTTCGGAAAGAAATCAAAAGCATTGCTATACACGTGCTATATGTGATCTTATACGCCTACTTTTCACTCTCACTTCAATTTTTACTTAAATCGGTCATTAATAATACAATAAATTATTTGATATTTTGTTCAAACTCGATTCCGAGCTTAATGGAAATATCCAATTGAAAACATACGATGGTGCTCTCTTTTTTGGAAAACCCCGAATAAGATATTGCTAACGTTTGACATTTGTCATACGGAAATTGAGCTCGAAATCTGCCGAGCTTTCCACACAAATGCGTTCAATGAGAATGATTGATTTCTACGTCAAGCTGAGCAAGCATTCACTGTGCAATATCAATTTCCGCTTTCATTGCGTCATATTGAATCCTCTCTTTTGTTAACATCCGAATGGAGGAAATAATTTACAGTTCCACAAATTGCTCGTATTACAAAACAGCTTCTGAAAACAGTCTCAATTCTCATTAGACTCGTAGCAGTGTGGTTATTTGATAGCCACACTAAACAAACTCTGGATTACATGCCATTGGTAGTCGTAAATTTAAAAAACAAAGACTAAAAGTGTAAACAGAGAGTTTATAACATCAGAAAAGCATTTATCACGAACGGAATATGCAAATTAGAACTCACAAGATAAGGCAGCATGAGATTTTCCAGTTTAAAAAAATAAAATTAATAACTCTTGGAATGATTAATCAATTTCCAAAAGTATTAGGGGCAATGAAGGAGATAAAGTCTTTATGACAGCGCTTTAAGTCAAATCAAATTGGTCTGATTAAGGGATTTTCCCGCTGAGAACCATACAATTATGAACTGCTTCTGAACAGTATCGTTATGGCGTACTAAAAATACTTTTACGATGCGATACGATACGATTGTGGGATTGTATGATATTGTATTAATGTGTCTGGAATTATACAGTAGTCTTCGCTTCCGATTACCTGGAATTCGTGCGATATAAATTCAATCCATTGTCTCCTAAAGCGACTTTTAAAGAATATTTACTGTAATATTTTACTAGGCTTATTGTATTACAGTATTGGCCAATGGTATGATAAAAATTGTAAAGACTTATTGGCAGAAGAAATTCTAATGTTTCTTAACTTTGGTCCACCGGAGTTCTTGACCTCCGTGTAAAATCCAATGATTTTAAATGTGAAAAATAGCGACATGAACTCGAACCCAGGTTCCCCACTTTCCGGGCAGGTATTCTAATCATTGAACTTCCATACCACGTATCTTTCACGCTATTTTCGGGAATGCTTTGTAAGCAATGCAAGTGTTGTCCACCTAGTAGCACAAACCAGCGCAAGAGGTCATCGTAGAGGAAGAAAACTCAGAAAGTGATGTTATGAGCAAATCCTCCTCAAGGAATGAAATAAGGGAAAGGATAAGGAAGATCCTAAAGCGCACACCTCTATGTGCAAAATAAATTCCTCATCCTTCCCGTGTAAAATAGCCCTAAACAATGAAGCAAAATATAATTCCAAGCAGATGGATGAATGAAGCACAGTCACGTTACAAAGATTACTTTTCTGCCCACGGTGGTTTCAACGTAACCAGTACGTAATACGAACAGGCGCTGATTGTGTTTTATGATAAATTTCACTGCTAGTTCCCAAAAAATCTGATATTATTTCAACGATACTGCAAGTGCAAGAAGACCTAGACATGCCGGGCCAGAGTTTGAAAAATTTCCCCTTTGACGGTGGGTTAAAAGGTCCCCGGGAAGTAACGTAGATTCGACACATTTTACGCCCCTTTCTAAATGATACCGAGGTTCTGGCGGGAAGTATCCACCGAAGGAAACGTTCGGGGGGAAAGAGACGCGGAAAAAGTGGAGCGGACTAGTAAACACATCTCAGTAGAGGGCGTGATAAATCGAGAGACCGTATCACGACTAGGATGAATAAGACGCAAGGAACGAGAAAAACAGACTTCGGACTGGACGTTGATAAACGAGGGGAAAGAACAGAGGAGACGATGGCCTCTTTCGTGCCTACGAGCCTAAAAGGGTCAAATGATTTCTGATGAACTTTGGCCAGAAGAGAAATACATATGGGACAAAAGGATCCCTTTTCCCAGCATCCCTGCAATCTCGTCCCAAATCACTTCCTGCTTCCATGGAGCTCCTTAATGGAAGGAAAAATAAATATAATAACTCCCTATACGATTCGTTAGACGGAGGAAACTGGCGGAGATGAAAGGGGGAAGAGAAATGACGCCTGAAGAAAATATACTTCGGGCGACGTTCACTGCTGTAACGGAGAGGTCCGAAAATTGAGAGGCTGTAGCGTGTGGATTAGGGGAGAAATGAGGTGAGGAAAGGAGGGGAAAGAAAAGAGAATGTGACATTATGGGTAGGGCGGGTGAAAGGGTGGGAGAAGCACACGAAGAGAGAAAAGGAATGAAGTTGGTGTGAATGGATGAAATGCGCATGCAGAGGGAAATATGAAAGAAAGAGGGCAACAAAAGAGGTAAAAGATTGTGTGAGAGGGAAGTGGCAATATACAAAACGGAATAGGACGTGGTGTTGGATGGAGAAAGAAAAAGATACATAGAGGAATTTGACTGAAACCCTTCAGAGCTATAAAGCGAATGACGTAAACTGTGAGCAGCTTTCGTTTGGCGCAGGTTTGTCTAAATAAATAACCATGTCTCGTTGAAAATTCTATTTAGAAGGTAGGTCGGGATTAGACAATATTTCTTTCGTATTAGTAGATATTAAATTATTCCGCATTTTAGCGAAATTATTTTATAAAAATAATAAAATAATAAAAAGGCGAGGCCAAGGTATTGGATTACAATAATAATAATAATGATGACAATAATAATAATAAAATGTCTTTATTTAAGGGCGAGATTGAGACTTATTAATCTCTTCTCGCATCTGACCCTTAGTCATTACGGGTTGAATGAAAGAGGTATTGGGAGTTGAAACTAAAGAAAAGCAAAAAAAAGAAGAAACTATTATGTGTGTTCGTTTCAAACCTAAGTCTGCAAATAGAAAAAAATGAAACCCTACAGGACTCTCTCTCGTCGAAAATTCTATTTTTTTGGGAAACTGACTGCGCTATACTATTTTACTCTGATCATTAGCTCAAGTAAGTACAACTGATCCTATACGTAACGAATCTCTAAATTTATCTACAGATGCAAACCGATGTGTAATCTATCCGATAGAAAGGTAAAATAGAGTCATAATGGGAGCAAGGATGATCTTAATTATGAGATACTCGATAACTGACGCCTACATTCACTGAGGATATTAGTGTTTGAGTTTGGAAAGAGAGGCGGAAATTTAGGAAAGATTGATAGTCTGGCTGAATTCTCAGCGGACCGTAAGTTAAATACCCGGAATTAAACAAAAAATCTGGGATAAATCGGAGTTAAAATTTGCTTGAATACAAATCAAAGCAAGTAAATAGTCATGCACGCCGAAGAGGAAGAATGCTCTTCTCATAAATCCATGAACCACGTAATAACAGAAAGCAATGTGCAAAGATATCAAAGCCTGCATTATTAACTTCCGGTGTGCTGCTACATCGAACGATCAACCAATTTATAGTTTTTACTTCACCCGTGTACCGTTCACAGAAATAAGTTTTATTTTCCTAAAATCCATCTTCGCGTACATTTTGTAGGCATCGGTAAATTGAAAATGTACCTCAGAAAATGTTGGAAGTAACAAATCAACGAGAAAATTAGGAAGAAAATATGAACGAGAATTAATTACGTAGGTTTTAGGAGGGGTTTTCCTCCCGTCTTCGGGCGAATGCCGGGCTGATGTCATTATTATTTTGTCCCCATTGACCATTGCCACCTGTTCCACCGACCAACTAGCAATGATTTATTCAATAAATAAATAAATTAGCTTTCAATACAGCATTTAAGTATTTAAGGCGCCCGCCTACGTGACAGCTAGGACGCACGTGACATTTCGAAGAGAAAAGCATCCATCTGTGATCCTATAACAATGAAGAGCTTCCATATCGCAAAACAGGGAGAAAGCTAATAAAAAACCTGGAAACAAAAACTAACCATCAAGTCATTAATTGATTTAAGAAAATATCTACCGATACTTAAGAAGAAAAATTATTCATCGTAAGTCCATTTATGAAACACCTAAGAAGTTTCCAAGCTAACACCTAGGAAAAAACATAGCTAAAAGAAATCATATTTGTACAGAGGACCTACAATTTGCTGTTATTTTACTCACTTAAACAGTAGAATGTACAGCGGCTATGGAAAGCTATATAGTCGGTAGGATACAAGGGTAAATAATAGTTATAGATATAAATAAAAATTAGGAAG
>KZ308232.1:1886100-1898089 GCA_000376725.2 Ladona fulva | reverse complement strand
GGCAAAATGGACAACTTAAAGAAGCGATGAGCCTCTTAGGGGTCTAATGAATTTGTCATTCCTAATTAGAAATTCCTCAATAGAAATTTTGAACTGCGTACTAAATGGATTTAATGAAATATGGTGTGTGTCATCTGTTAAATGTACGCTTATTAAATTAGTATGTATAGCTATATAAAATTTATTTTTCATACAAAAAAACATTCCATCAAATAAACTTCACAGAATCAGGCGAGGTGTTGTGGAAATCCATAATGGAAAGAATCTAAGGAAATGTGTAATTTTTTTCCATAATTTTTATTCGAACAGTAACATACACCCGACCGGTTTCAACGATTGATCGTCATCACCAGAAGATGACGATGTTACTGTTCAANCAGAATCAGGCGAGGTGTTGTGGAAATCCATAATGGAAAGAATCTAAGGAAATGTGTAATTTTTTTCCATAATTTTTATTCGAACAGTAACATACACCCGACCGGTTTCAACGATTGATCGTCATCACCAGAAGATGACGATGTTACTGTTCAAATAAAAATTCTGGAAAAAAATACAAATTTCCTATTTCTCAAAGTCATTATTTCCGCGAAATATACGCGATAACAATCAGTGAGGGTTGTGTACACGAACGCTGTGTATTTGCATTTCCTGCTTTACGCCGAAAGGGAGCTGAAGGAACATTTACGGACTGTTACCGCCCGATTAAATTCAAACTCGGTAGGTTCATAGTTTATGGTGAAAAAATAAGATTTGTGAAATTATACGTTCCCTCGTGACCTAGGAGCCGAGATATTCGAGGTCAAAAATTGTAAACAGAGCACCCGGGCCCCTCACTGTGACGTCACACTCCCTGGCGGGAATACCGGGCGCGAGTCCCGATAAGCTCTCCGCTCCGCCGCGAAAACGTCGCGCGTGGGGCATTCGAAGGGAATTACATAAATAGGGACGGGACGACACTTGGAGAATTGAACTCTTCATGCGTGGCACAGAATATACTCTGTGACCATGATATACGCAGAAACTAGCATTTTTGGTGGTTGTGGCCTCTCAAACCCTTCCCAGGTACTGTCTTAAATATTCCTGCAGTATAATGATAGTTTTTAAGTCGCTGACGGAAGGGTACCGGGAATGGACAAGGGCTGGCATAGAAGATTTCGTTCATTTCTAGTTTGCTTCACGGAAAACCTCGGACACCCACGCTTACACTCGTTGCTGTAGAAACTCACTGCAGATAACTTTCGGTCAATTTTCTTCCAATCATTTTTACTATTGTAATTCTGGTCGGGTAGTTTTCTACCATTTTCCACAGCATACGTCGTCATGGCGATAAATGTGCGGAACGTGATAAAATTGTTGGAAAAAAAATTCCTGCGGCAATTACGGATTCGGAACCAACTGATGGGGAAATGGATCTTGCAGAAAAGTTAGCATGTAAGTATTTCACGAGTTAGATAAAATAGTTTATATATAAGTAAATGACCTTATTTGGTTTCTTTCCTGTCTAATTTTAGTGAATCATAATCTAACTGAACGCCTAAAACATTAATTACAGCAATTCTGAGGTCCTGCCTTCAAGGAGACGAATATTTTTGTGAGATTGAAGAAGATTTGGCATTTGACTTCGATAAGGCAGAGATGAGACAATTGAGGAAGAAGAAGAAATAAGCAGTGAGTCCGAGGTCTCTAAAAAATATCCCTTGGAGCAACACTCTACTGCCGAAAAAGCCCAAAATTTCGTGGAAGATGTGTAGCGTGCGATTCGTGAAAGTGGTGCATCGCAGGTATTAAATACCGATCAGAGTGGTTTTAAAAAGGAAGTTCATTCCGGCCGTACGCTAGAATTTCGGGGTACAAAAACAGTAGAATCTGTCGCCCAATCTATACATGCAACCACACACTCTTATACAAGTCAGCCAACGATATCATTAGAGGGTGAACTTCTCTCCCCTCTACTTATTTGTTTGCAGGAGAAAGACGGCGTGTTCCCAAAAAATGTGAGCATCTTTAAGGCTTCGAATATCTATGCCGTGGCGTCGACCTCTGGCCTGTTGACAAAATATATTTTAATGCAGGATTATTTCAAAAGTGTACTTTCCCGTGCATGGAGGACAAATGAATTCTTTTAGTGGATTCCTGGGGACCCTACTGTGATCGGGAACTCATGGACAAGGTAAAACCGCGAAATAAAATTGTGAACATGAAAATGATTCCTCCAAAGACCTCGGGACTTATTCAACCTTTGGATGTGTATTATTTTAGAACGTGGAAAGACTTTGTGCGGAAGGTTTCTGATCGAGTGCTGCTAGATCAGCTGGACATTATCCTTTTTTAGAGGAATAATATTCTAGAAATGCAATCTCTAACGCATTTCCAATTCACAGCCCCAAGATTTAAAAATTTCACAGAGCAGCGCCCCGATTCTCATCTCTCTACAGTGTAGTATTGCATTCACGAAAACATTAATGATAACCAATGGCAAAATTTAGAAGACGAAACTGTGTGTGGGGATACAACTTTCATAAAGTGTGCTCACTGTGAACTGATTCTGTGTTTTAGGCATTTTTTTGTAAAATTTCACTCTTGTGTTTGAGAATATTTTGGTTTAATGAGTTTAATTTCATCGAGTTTAAGATTAATCATGTACCCAATGGCATTTAATTCATGTAAAGTGAATAAAAATCCACTTTTATTCCATGTAATCAAAATTTATTTCAGTCTTTATAAATTGTAGGATGAAAACCGCTGAAGATTACAGATCCAGGCAATCCTCTTCCGTTTCAGGTTATCGTTTTCTATACGGATACAATAGTAACTAGTTCATTGCATGCAACTATCCTAGACTATACTGTCCCATTATAAGAAAATAAAAAACCTTCCGTAATTTTTGTTTCGGTAAAATTCCTGTACCGAAACTAATTAAAACCATACTTATCTATCGAAGACAATGTTACTTCCTTTAGGCCTTTCCTTTAAGATTTTCAATAGGCTAGTGAATAGTCTATAATTATAGTATACCAGATATTTTTCCTTATGTAAACGGCTTCCCGAAGGAAGATTTCGAATGAGCCAATATCGGTATGACCAATTTCTTTCCATTGGTCTCCAACTCCAAATACTTCATATTTCCTACCCCATATGACATATTCAGTTCCATATTAGGAACCATCTGGAAGTGACGACAACCATCTGGAAGTGATGACAACTTAATCGAGATAAAATTCCGTAAGTCGAAGGGTAAAGATTGGGAAATGCTTAACGTGCTGCCGTAACTCTCCATCTCTCACCTAATCCCACTTCAAATTCCCGCCTGGGAGTGTGACGTCACAGTGAGGGGCCCGGGTGTTCTGTTTACAATTTTTGACCTCGAATATCTCGGCTCCTAGGTTACGAGGGAACGTATAATTTCACAGATCTTATTTTTTCACCATAAACTATGAACCTACCGAGTTTGAATTAAATCGGGTGGTAACAGTCCGTTAATGTTCCTTCAGCTCCCTTTCGGCGTAAAGCAGGAAATGCAAATACACAGCGTTCGTGTACACAACCCTTATAACCTTGTAAGAAATTTATTTTTGTAATGATTTCTGATGCCATGCTCTAGTGAAGTATGCGAATATGCGCATGTCTATGATACTAAGCAGCATGCGATAAACAACTAATGGAGGACATGGGATGTGGAAGTTATTTAGAATTAAAGAGAATGGGAGGAGATAGAGAGAAATGGAAGACAGTCGCCAACCAAACCTGAGGGATTGATAACCAGAAGAGAAAGGTAAATAGAAAATACTGCCTGTCACGCTGAGTGAACCATTGCTTCCTTAAGTAAATACGTTTTCAAAATGTAGTTACTCTGAAATTAGATGAAGTAGATGAAGAATAAATGTGTTACCTCTTTCAGAGGGCCATAACAACAACAACACGACTCAGCTTTACCACTTTTTCCTACACCGAGTCGCCAGAAACATTTCTAGCGGGACTAACGAATTCGTACAGGACTCGAGCAGGTTGAAATGGTTTCATTTTACACGCTTTGCTTTTCATTTTCCCATACATTTTTCTTCACTGCAATTAAATCTTCCGATAGTTACACTGCTTTTAATCAACAAACTAAGTCTTGGTGAAATATGAAATTATATAAATTAGTAAAACGAAATCTTTGGAAATTGGTGGGACTTTGATGTCTTACGAAGAGAGGGAATTTAGACCATAAAGTTCGTTCAATACAGCGATATTCACAATATTAAACTATGGAGATCATTAATCCCCCTTACTCCACCGCGATAGGCACATCATCTTCTCCAGAGTAATATTTCCGAAGTTGAAGGTTTATCACCTTCTAGGCTAGAGTTCCTTCGCGACATCAACTAAAGTTTAATTTAGTTCGTTCCATCAACCAACGAGCGTGAGAATCCACGCTGGACGAAGTTGCGAGCGTTGGACAGGAAGCAGAGAATTTTGCGCTCGTTGATGAGAAAATGTAAGACATGCATGGCAATCTCCAAGATCGAAAAAGAAAATATAAAGAATTAAAATACATTAAAAACTTAGAGAAGTGCGAAATTTAGTTAAGGAAGAAACGCTAAAATTATTTCAGGGATACGGAATCAAAGCCTTGTTGGAGTCGTTCGGTGACTATCAGAAAAAAATTTTGGTCTTATGTATATACAGTACTCGTAATTCGGAAATATCAGAGGGTAATCTCTGTCGCTGTTTTAAGTTCAGACAGCAGTTTCAAAATCTCTCTTGGCCTTATGAAATGAGCAAGTCAGAGGAGAGAGACAGTGTTGTAATTATGTGTTTTCAAACTTCAAACGAGTAAGGGGAAAGAAGGAATCTTTTATGTGAAAATACCTGAATCGAATAGAGACAGCGTATCGCTGTATATTGAGAGTCTTGAGGTTACGTAGGTTTATAGCTGAAATATCTCACCGAAAGGAATTATTTTCTAAATCTAATGGGAGAGCATCCTGGCAATGTCGATCTAATGGCTTTGTAACCAATGACCAAGTAAAAGATTCAAACTTAAACGCTATTGCAGTCATTTGTGCTTTATACGCGCCTTTCGCGTGAAATTTTTGCCATATTTTTACGAAAAATATTATTTATGAGTTACAATGAATGCTGTAACATTCTTCTTCGGATAATGCTTCACCATTAAAAGATAACAAACCTATATAGAACAGAAAATATTTCACCGGCGAAATCTACTTTGCTTGCAGTTCAACTCTAATTATTACCCGTAAATTAATTAGTTATAAATCATCCAAATAAAACTCAACTGAATTTCTCCTCTTAAATTATTTGTTATGTTACCAAAGAGTTGTAGTGAGTCTTGGAATAATCTTAAAAATCTACCCCTGTAACAGGCTTTTACAAGTAANCCCCCCGCTCTCTCTCTCTCTGATCTTTAAGTAAAGCCGCTGCCTCCCACTAAACTATAATAGCACTATACTATTTACCTAGCATTAAACATGTTATTTACCAGAGCCTCTACAGATACGCCTGCGCAAACGTGAAAATAATGGATGTATCATTCCGAAACAGTGTTGAGATACATGGAAAACGTACAATTGTTACATAATTTAATAATTAGTGTCATCTCCGTCAATATTCACCGCCTTCCACTGTAGCTGTCTCATGGTATCAGAAAGATTTCAAACTAATGCAGGGCGCCGCTCAATTTTCAGCCCAATTTTCTCTGAAATGTTCCTCCAGAGGTTGCATTTATCCGTCCATCCTCTAGATTTTACTAAGATATTCCGAATTTATTACTATAATACTCGGATACAGATTCCCCTCCTGCTAGTTAATTTGTATTTCTTTTGGCTCCTTCCCGAATACTGCTGATTTGGGTGCTACATGAAATAGGGTTGGTTTCACATTTATATGCGAAAGCATTTCTAAAGGAATTTGATCATAATTCGGTAATCAACTCCTATTTGTATAACCAATAAAGAACTGGGTTTCCGTCGAGTCAAACGTGGCATATCAAAAACACACAGGTTGACAGGGAGGAAAATCGTATTTACTCACTTTTGTACTGCGTCGATATCGAAGTCCCGTGAGTCATGCCCATGGTCCTCCGTAATCTTCAAATAGTGTAGATCGCAGCCTCTACGATACGAAAGTTTAAACAATGTCTTCCTCCAGAGGATGATGGAATCCAAGTCCGGAAAGGATGATTTCTAACCGCTTCTGGCACGCTTGCCATTTGTACACGACTTTGTTATGAATTTTAACACAGAGGGATTCATCGGCATTTATTGCGTGTCCGCAAAGAAAACGTTTCCCAAAATCTGTTCACAACTGAACATGAGCCGAAGAGCAAATTTTATTCCATCTTCATCTCGTCACTTGGCTTCAGCACTTGAAAAGAGGCGAATATATTTTGAGGAATAACACGGTAGTCTGTCACTTCAGCGGATTGACCTATTTGTATCATGACAAGGAAAGTAGTCAGCCACCTCAGATGTACATATTAGAACAGCCGAAGGTATATACAATCCGTTTAAGAAGTCCAACATAAATCTCACAGTGCATCTTCCAAACGTATTTTAGAACGAAGTACACTAAAGTTGCAGGAATGTCACGGCTAAATGACTCGTTAACAAGTAAGTATAGGAAACAGTTTAAGGTACTTAAACTGTCCCTTATTCCGAAAATTGTCCTTTGATATGCCAAGATCCCTGAAATCCATGCTCAGCTTTAAGTTTCTTTATTGTTGGCTCTCTATAGAGGACAACTGAAGAAGAAAAGTCAGAGTCCTACAAAAGAAGAAAACAGAGTTAATCGTAGAATATTTACGCCATTATTAGTTTTAATACATTGGATGAAACAAAGTAATCAAAGAATCAATTCATAACATTTCCATTTCTACATGTTTACACAACTTTATACCACATCAGCACATGAAGCTATTCTCCTTAATATTTTACCTGTGTAACTTTCTTTCGCATGCTTCAGATTACATTTGCACTTACTTGGACGTGAGGACTTCGACTTTTGTCGCTTAAACGTGAGGAACAAAACTTTGAAACTTGAATAAGGAACACAGAAAATGGAAAACGGCTTCTTCATACAATCCATTATGAATTATACGACCTGGCAGAGACCTTTCGAATAAGAAAAGGTCTCTGGAAGGTTGAGCAGAATAGGAAGGTTTTGGAAAGCTAACAGACTGACCTCAGTTGAATGCGTCCTCGAAAATGAACATGGAATCGATGATTAAGAAGCAAATCCTACGTAGGCCATTTGGATATCTCCCTAAATACATTCAAGTACAAGCTACTTAACAAGTAAATTCTTTTCAAATTTTATTCCTATGCTCGTTTTTCTATCGTAAGTCGCCGAATATAACGTACTGATTTACAATTTATGGTAAAAGATGCTGGGGAATGCTACCTTTCGGTATGAATAAAATTGCTTATATTTCCCATAATTATAAGCGACTTCCTTACATCATTCAAAAAACTTTTTCTTAAGTTCTTCTCGCCCCTTCTGCCTAGGAATCATACCTTCTTTTGGGTCAGGACAGGTTTGACAAGTGACTTAATTATTTAAATATTTCTGAGTTCTTTTGCAGTAAGAGATCATTAAATAAACGGATGATGTTCTAATTTGGTTCAAAGTGAATAGTGCAATTAGATTTCAACTGTTATATTGGAATAGCCCGTTTATCATGGATCCAGTCAATAATCACGCCGGCCATCTTTGTGGGGCGTTACCAGGGAAAATTGCTCCCTGACCACGAAAAACAAAAGGTGAGATTAAAGTCCTAGAAGGAAAGCGAGCGCTCAGATTAACTCAGTCACAGAATAGTTACCTTGAATTTAATTCGGCTGAGTATTTATCCGTAAAATGAGAGTTCATTGATCTTTCCAAAGCTAGGAAACCTTGATTTTAACACTATAGGCAGAGTACATTTCTCTACGTTATGACAGACCAAGTACTCTCATGTTTAAACTGCTACATGGAGGATTCGCAAAAAATCAAACATGAGAAAACTATTCACCGCCTCCACTGTTGCATTTTCGCAAAAGAAATTCACTAGCATGCCTGTCGAAAATGATACTGAAAAAATTGCACAAATGTTTTAAGCCTGTTAGATTCATTGCATGTATGAAAGCGATGTAAAANTTACAGGCCATGGATTTCAAAAAATGAAAGATTACAAATGGATACCAGCTTTATCTTGCACACTTGAATATAGATTGTTAAAGGAAAGATCCCCACCTTCACAACTTGTAAACAACCTCAACATCTTCTTGTCGTTCATGGGCAGTCTTTATTTCCCTATAACGTCCTAAAATGGATTATGCACAGAGGAGGTTAGAAGAAGAACAGCAGAAGCCAAAGAAGCTCATAAAAGGTACTGACAATGAAATCTTGACTCGATAAGACAATCAGGAAAGATTGACAAAATCCTAAGCTCTGGGTAATTTTCCAAATGGATGTGGCACAAGGACCTTTAAGAAAGGACCACACAATTAAAGGCTTTCTGGATGTTGAATGGAAAACATAAAATGGGTTGATAGAAAAGCACACTTGGAAGAGTTGGAGAAGCAAGGGTTTTTCTGAGGAAATAAGGTTATGGCAGAAGAAATGGGTGGATGAAAGTGAAATCAATATGATAAGGCATGACTTTGTGGAAAGCCATGAAACTGAAGAGAGCACACAATTTTAAAATTTCTACATGTTTATTTTAGGCAACTCTCTTCAGTATGAGTGGATAAATAATACAAGAAGAGGGATTACAAACTAATTGATGGTAGGATGTAAGCGAAATGAGAGAGGGAAGACAAGTGAAAGAGTTGTTAGATAAATGATGGGGAAAGATATTAAGAAATAAAAGAGAGAGCATTAGGCATGGAATACGGAAAGAGAAAGGATTCCACCGCACACGTCCCAAAAAAAATTTTAAAATAAGCAATTTTTTTGTCGTGAAGATAATCTAACAAGGAGGGTCCATCTTTTTAGAATATATACAGTGAAGTGGGAATAAAAGTATCAGTACAATCGCCACTACAAGAGACTGTTTCGAAAATACATCTCATAATCGATCAACAATAAAAGGAAGATGGAAATAATTATTAGAAAACCTACTTGGAAATAAGAATCACCAATGAAAAGTAGTGTTCACTCAAAACCAACAAAAATTTTGATACAGCTTTTGCAAAGTATATGGCTTATATTTATAAAATTGAAAAAATATCATTATTTAAAGTCAAAAAATTATAGAAAAAAGTACTTGTCTTTTTGAAATGGTGAGCAAGCATCTAGGCCAACTTGGCCACAGAAAAAGTTATCAGGAAATAGTTTCAATGAAATGTTCATTCCTAAACAGAAATTTAAGTGATTTTCTCTAGGTTATATAAAGTTTTCAACTAACACCATTATGTTGCAATGAGACCTATGAACATGATTCTTAGTGATTATTATGATAAAAAGGCATATCAAGCCTTTATAATTTGTATATATCAATTCAATCCCTTTTCATCATGCATCATGTGAGAAATATCTATTAATGTTGTAGTAATATATATATATTACAACATTAATAGATATTTCTCATAATGTTCAAGATTTGATGCAACTACAACTGCACCCCCAATAGATGACAATATTCACAGGTGTTCAATGAATTCTTCAATTTAACTGCAGTATGAATGCATAATTAGGAGAAAATAAAGCTGGATGAGCATACTGATACAAGTGCTCTTAACAATCTCCAGTACCAACTTGAATGAAACTACTAAGTAAACAATAAATTAAATTTCCCTTAATATCTCTCACTTTATTCATACAAAATTGCATCAAATTGGAACAACCCAAGAACTAAAGGTATAGCTATTACAGAAATTTGTTGTAAATTTGCAAATATATTGGTAACAATTCTACGTGATATTTCAGAAAGTTTTAGGAGAATTCCTTGCCAACAGTTGCTCATGAATGATTTCTCATTGGATTCTTCCACCTGACATTTCCATGTTACAGAAATTTGTCAAAATCCGCATGGGAACTCCACTAAACCTGAGCCAACTCAAACTTAACCGTATGATTGGATACCTTTCATTGGATACAAAATCATCCACTCATATGCAGTGTGCTCTTGAACAAGAAATCAGGACAGTAAATGTTCCCCCAAAACATGGAAATAAGCCTGTGAAAATAAATTCCACTCTAGTATGACTACTCTACTGCAATAGTCTATTGAATTTATCTTTATGGTTGAAGAGGATGAGCAAGAAAATGAACTCTTTTGGGGTGTTTTAATCACTCTATCAGTGTAGCCACTAGTTATTTACTTTATTTTTCTTTCTTAATTGATTCATTAGCAAATTTTTATGTACTTTTTTCCATCAACATCCAATTAACTCCCACACTCAAATTCGCCCTAGTAAGAAAAGCAGTAGTATATTATTACATGTGACAACATAGAGTTGAGAGAAACTGATTTCCCATGCATAACTCCATGTAAATAATTAGAGTATCTATGTTTAAAGTAAGTTGCATAAATCTACTCATCTTTGATTAGTCTCTCTCCCTAAGAGACACTAATTTTCTTACTCCTCCTCAGCCACAAAGATTAATAGTCTATAGCTATAAATATTTTGAGCCAAGAAACTGTTCCAGTGAGCAATTCTAATGCCCAAAAATTTTTACTGGTGAGGAAAGGTCAGGCAAAGAATCATCACATACAATTTTAAAATATAAGACAATAAATTACCTGAGGCAACCAAATTGTGCTAATATGCTACACTGACCCCATTCTATTATACTTCCTTCAGCTTTTATCCTAAAGCTATAACTAAATGACTCATTTCTCATTGCCATCCAATACCAAGCACTGAAGTAACTGGCCTTTAGCAACATAGAATAAGGACTCAATGTAAAAGATATGTACAAATAAATATATGGAGGTACCTGAAATTTCAAAAGACTGTCTGTCTTCCTGCAAATTATTCAGTCCCAATCTGATTCATAGTTTAACAGAATCATGTATATTTCAACTGTGTTATGGGAAAAATCAACTTACTGCTCAAATCCCATTTCTTGTGTGCACAAATTGACATTCAATGCAAAAGCATCTCTTGTAAATAGCTCATTGGACACTTTGGCTCTAAAACTCTTTGGCCCTATTTCAAATTTAACCAAAGCCAGAATTTAGCAGTAACAATAGCATAAATATATTAAATGAAAGTTGATTCATACATCACCATGATATGTATAATCGATGACTATTACCAATTGATGTATTAGAGCAACTTTTACAGGCCATGGATTTCAAAAAATGAAAGATTACAAATGGATACCAGCTTTATCTTGCACACTTGAATATAGATTGTTAAAGGAAAGATCCCCACCTTCACAACTTGTAAACAACCTCAACATCTTCTTGTCGTTCATGGGCAGTCTTTATTTCCTTATAACGAAAGTAGGTGCTCAAATTTCATGTTATTCACAGTAACTGCCTAAAATTTTCAGCTGCTGGTGAAATAAAGTTACAATCACTTTTTCTCTTTATTCTTCAGGTGTTAACCCGTCCGCTTCTTAAACATAACTACCACGTTTGCCGCCGTGAGAAGTACTCGTAATGCGCTGCCTTTCAAAATATTTCGCCGGAAATCGGCTTGCGTTTTATGCGCCGCGAAATACGAAATGCGAAATTGACATCTGTATTGTGATCCGTTGTGAATGCCTAAGGCCGGAAAAATAGATACTTCACTTTTCTGTGAATATTAATAATAATAAATAAATCTAAATGTCTTAAAGAGAAACGGAACTACTTTTAAAAATTATTTTCGCTTTTATTGTGAGAGTTACGCTTTTTACGATAACTTTTCTTTATATTTGCCTATAAAAATTCTTCGTTCACATACTATTACTTCCTGAATTTTATATGAGGTGAATCAATTAATCTAAGCAATTTTCAGTAAAATAAAATTTACCCGTCACCAATTTATAACAAACTCAAATGTTTAGTAAACAC
>KZ308232.1:1804046-1882032 GCA_000376725.2 Ladona fulva | reverse complement strand
ATTACATACATACATTTTGTTTATTAAAAGAAACATAGGCAATATATTTTGTTTATTAAAATTCTCAGGTACCAAAACTTCTCAAAAGTATTCTTTCTTTCTTCTTCTTTGTAATTTTTTACACAAGCTTTTCGACAACAGTAACCTTTGTTGTGAAAAACTCAATGTTTCCAGTTCAAGTGCAGTATCTTTTCGCTGTATTCTGTTTAATTTTTTGCAATTTTTGGATGTATGTTTCACCATTCTTTTCTCTGTTGTCATCTCTTTCTTTATCGATTTTTCTTGAAATCATTAGTTACTAATGATTCTTCATTATCTGAACTAAATGGTCTTGTTATTTTATTTCTCCCCATGGGTGTAATAATGTATTAATTAAAATTACCTTCATCACTGCCTTTGGATATCATGGATTGGCCACTTTCAAAGTGATGGTTTTAATTATTGAACTAACTCTTAAGAATGAGAAGACTCTTTTGAGGTGAATAGACTTCCTTTCTATTGGGTGATGTGGTTTATTGCTCACCCCTAGCACACATTTGTCAAGTACACATAGATCTTGCAGCACACTCTTGTAAGCGTCTTTGTTGCACTGTAAACAACTCAACAATGCCCTTGACTACCGTGTATTAACATTATTAATTTGTCAATGTGATTTATAGAAACATTGTGTGATTAATATTTTTTCTTAATATTAAAATCTGCAGGCACCTGGCTGAGTTATACGTTTGGTGACCATTTTAAAAGATGCACTTCTTATAAAGAGGATCACTGACTTGAAATTCCCTTCCTGTGATTATGCAATGTTCCTTTATTTTTCAGCTACACGACACATGCCACATGAATGGGCTTTGAAGGTCACAGGCTGCGGGCTGAACACATCTGCTATAGACCTTCAGAACATTATTAATTATTTCTGCTAAAATTCTCAACAGGAAATTCATTTTGATAGCATGGTAACTGACTTATGCATGATTAATTTACCTAAAAATATCTCCAAAAACAGTCTTCTTTCACTTTCTGGGAAGAATTGGGATGAAACAAAAAAATACATATAGGAGTACAGAACCAAAACCCTTTCGTAATGTTTTGAAAACAAGAGCCTGACTGGTTGTAAAAAATAGGTTTTGCTCCCTTATACATAAAAAAGGCCAGTACATAAAAATTATAATAAGGAACATCTTTGTAAGAGAAGTAAGATTTTTTCAGAATTAGAAGGAATATTAAAAGACCCATTGAGTTAGTCACTTCAGTGTGGAGATTGCTAAATAAAAAGTGTCATGTTGATAACAGATGTCATTGTGGTGCCATTGTTTCAAATTTTGGAAGGAATAATGTGTAAACAACTTTATTTAAATTTAAAAATATTGATTTTTAAAGTGAGATTCTAGTTCTTCTGTGACCTCTTAAATTTATAATCAGCATTCTGTTTATCCCACTCATTTAGCCCATTCCTCGGATGATATGACAGAAAAAGAGGAAATTATGACTAGGGCGTTCCCCGCAAGCAAAGCACAGTTATGTTGCCCAGAAACTGTGAGAAATGGACATGGGCTACCAAACCAAGGACGAGTTCAGCTAAAGAGGTTATTCTAATTGAAAAAAGAGACCCAGTAAATAAGAATTGGCACGCTGAATGTTGGGAATATGAATGGAAAGAGCAGGGAGATAGTAGATTTAATGAGTAGAAGGAAGGTGAATATACTGTGCATACAGGAGACCAGGTGGAAGGGAANAGGAATAATGTGTAAACAACTTTATTTAAATTTAAAAATATTGATTTTTAAAGTGAGATTCCAGTTCTTCTGTGACCTCTTAAATTTATAATCAGTATTCTGTTTATCCCACTCATTTACCCCATTCCTCGGATGATATGACAGAAAAAGAGAAAATTATGACTAGGGCGTTCCCCGCAAGCAAAGCACAGTTATGTTGCTCGGAAACTGTGAGAAATGGACATGGGCTACCAAACCAAGGACGAGTTCAGCTAAAGAGGTTATTCTAATTGACAAAAGAGACCCAGAAAATAAGAATTGGCATGCTGATGTTGGGAATATGAATGGAAAGAGCAGGGAGATAGTAGATTTAATGAGTAGAAGGAAGGTGAATATACTGTGCATACAGGAGACCAGGTGGAAGGGAAATAAAGTGAAAGAACTGGCAGAAGGATACAAGCTTATCTACAGTGGGACAGATGAGAGGGGAAGAAATGGAGACTGAATAATCATTGATAAAGAACTTAAGGGAGGAGTATATGAGGTGTAATGGAAGAGTGACCAAATTATGTGTGTTAAGCTTGAGATAGACCGAGGCTCAACCACTATAGTATGTGGCTACGCACCACAAGAAGGCTGTGAGGAGGAAGAAAAGAACAATTTCTGGAGGCAACTCAACCAGGTAATAATGGAAATACCTGAAAATGAAAGAGTAATTGTTGGAGCGGATTTAAATGGGCATGTAGGAAGAAGGCGATGTGGAGAAGAAAGAGCGCATGGACGATGGAGNTGACAAACATCATCTTAACTGTCATGGCTTAACTCTATACCTAGAGTAGAGGATCCCAGAGAACCATTGATCATTGCATACCTTTTACTTCATATATCCATATCCTGCACCTCCTAATAATTATCATAATAAATAAAGTCTAATAGTTACCATCCATATTCACAGAAAACTATGAATATTGAGCCATAGATGACCCTTTCAAACAGTACCATAAGGGAGTAACCTGGAAAAACTATTCATGGAATTAGTTTTGGGATAATTAAATAAGATAACATACTAATTTACTTTCTGCTCCATTAAGTTTACTTCTTCTTTCAGTAATGACCACACCAGAGTTATATGCAAGGATGTTATACAGTCCTATTTAACAATCATTCTAAATTGTTCAGTCTGATAGTAAGATAAAATTAAATTGTTAAAAGGTAACGATCGTGTCCTTATTTATTCTCCTTGAACTGTTGCGTCTCCTCATGTATCTTTGATTTCTCTATTATGTGCTATGAAATTGTGTAGCTGAATCATCAAAAGCAAATTTTAATTCAAGTATCTAGTACCAACCCATGCACTGGAGAATTACATAAAAATCATCATCACCATTAATAAACAGAATGACATGCAATTTTTGCCAATTATATGTCACTTAAATAATCTTCTATTACCGTATTTTCTGGTNTAGTGGTGGCAGACTGCTATATTAAAGCAGATACCAAAGTAAAATGCAAAAACCAAAGACAGCAAAGGATCAAGTGGTGGAAACTGAAGGAGGAAGCCCTAAGAAACAAATTCAAAGAAAAGGTACTAGAGGAACTGAGGTCACCAGAAGGGGTACAGGGAAATGGTGGGAAATAAATAGTAATATCATTAGAAAAGCCGGAGAAGAGATTCTGGGTAAAACATCAGGAAAGGGGCCACCAGAGGAAAAGGAAACGTGGTGTTGGAACGAAGAGGTACAGAAAGAGATAAAAGAAAAGAAAGAAGCGAAGAAGAGGTGGGATTTTACAGGGGCTCAAGAAGACATGGAAACGTATAAAATGAGAAAGAAAAATGCAAAAAGGGCTGTGGAAAGGGTAAAAGCAAAGGCGATTGAGAAAGCTTATGAGGAAATCAAGAAGAAAAATGATGAAAGACAGATGCTTAGGATAGCTACAGCTAAAGATAGAGCCTCGGAAGATATAACATCAATTAGGCAAATGAAGGACACATCAGGAGTGGTATTACGAGAAGATGATAAGATCCGGTGTAGGTGGAAAGAATATTTCCAGAAACTACTGAATGAGGAGAATCCAAAGGTGGGTCATGAGGAGAGAGACAACCGAAGGAGTGGTACAGGAAATCAGCAAGGCAGAGGTGGAAGGTGCGCTGAGGAAGATGAAAAATGGAAAAGCGGTGGGAGTGGACCAATTACCAGCAGAAGTGTGGAAAAGTCTAGGGAGGGAAGGAGTTGATGCCCTTTGGGGTCTCATGAAGGAATTAGCCCAGCAAGAAAGAATACCCGAGGAATGGAGGAAGAGTATACTTGTACCAATATATAAAGGAAAGGGAGATGTTCAGGAATGTGCCAATTACAGAGGTATCAAGTTAATGTCCCACACTATGAAGAGTGATTGAGAGGATATGGCAGGAAACGGTGATAGGAGAAGAGCGATTTGGCTTTATGCCAGGAAAGGGGACAATGGAGGCAATATTTGCATTGAGACAGCTAATGGAAAGGCATAGAGAAAAACAAGTAGGCCTGCATTTGATGTTCATTGACCTGGAGGTGTATGACAGGGTGGCCAGGCAGGAAGTTTGGAGGTGCTTAAGAAAGAAGGGAGTGCCAGAGAAATATGTAAGGCTAGTGAAAGAAATGTACCAATGGGCAAAAACCCAGGTGAGAACAAGTGTTGGCACCACTGAAGGATTCCATGTTGCAGTTGGGCTACATCAAGGTCATCAGCACTTAGTCCCTACCTTTTTGATGTCGTAATGGATGTGCTGGTTGAGGTAGTAAGGAGAAATGCACCATGGAACATGTTGTTTGCAGACAATATTGTCCTCTGTGAAACAACATGAGACAAGCTTGAAAAGACACTGGATGAATGGAGGAAGGTGCTCGAGGAGAGGGGTATGAGGATTAGCAGAACAAAAATGGAGTACATGTCAATGAGTGAGGGAGAACATGCGGTTATAGAACTCCAGGGTGAAAAATTGACATCTGTAAGTGAAATTTAAATATCTAGGATTGATCGTGGAAAGGGAAGGAGGACTGGATGAGGAAATACAGCACAGAATAACATGTGGGTGGATGAATTGGAGAAAGCTGAGAGGTGTTCTCTGTGACAGAAAAGTTAGCTGTGAGATGAAACGGAAGTTGTATAAACCTGTGGTGAGGCCGGCACTACTTTATGGCTTGGAGATATGGCCTATAACAAAGGTACAGGAAAGGAAAATGGAGGTGGCTGAAATGAGAATGTTGAGGTAGATGAATGGCGTCACAAGAAAGGACAGGGTGAGAAATTACTTCACAAGAGGAACAACTAAAGTGGGCCCGATTAGGAAGAAGATACAGTAAGGAAGGTTGAGGAGGTTTGGGCATGTGGAAAGAAGCAATGATGAATATGTTGGTAAAAGAGTGGGGAGATTAGTGGAGACCAGGAAGAGGAAGGCAGGATGACCCAAGATGAGATGGAAGGACAAGGTAGCAGAAGACCTTAAAGAGAAAGGCTGGAGACAGGATGCCCTAGAGAGTGTGAACTGGAAAAGAAAAATAAAGCATAGTAATGCCGACCCCATACCACATGGGAAAAGGCGATGAAGAAGAAGAAGATTTACCCCATTCCTTATCCATTAAAAAATCTATCTGCTTTTTACTTCAATCCAGACACTTTCCTAATGTAAAGCCCTCTTTAGCAAAGTCTATTTCATGTATTATTCACTATCATTTTTCAGTCCTTTCAGAACTCTGTCAGTCTCTTGCCCCTCTTATCTTACTTTCCAAGCACAACAATCCATTTTATGTTCTTCTCCTACTCCTACATTTCAGTATAAAATAAAAATTTTTCAACACAATTTACCTTCTTTCTTCGTTATTTCTTATACCTCAATACAATTATGGTCATTTGTAGGCATATAGACCTGTGTAACTAATAGGTTCATTGGTATCCTTTTGGTATACACTGCTATCTGTCACATCCATAGATCAGTTTAATTATATTATCTTTTATTTTCTTATTTACAATGAAACCTACCCTATCCTTTTCATTACTAAATATGAAAGTGTAACCATTTACAGTACTTTGTTATCTGGCCCCATTCCATCTGAATTCATTTCATGTCCGTGTAATTTTTAAATATCTCACTTCTCAGGTTTTCTAACTTTTCTTCCTTCAAAAGACTTTTCACATTCCTAGTTTCTAAAGTCATTCTATCCTTCATATCCTCACTTATACCTGTCAGACTTGCACAGACCCCCTCCCATAGATTTGATTTGGAGGCCTATTTTACCTCTGAATATGAATTTTGCATTTGAAAATATATAATTTAAAATTTTCCTTAAGACAATTACTAACAAGGAATGTCTTGGAAACTTTAATACAGAGGTTTTCTTTTTTCTTACATATTCTAGCATTTGGTGATGGGGGACTCATACCAGATATCGTTGGGTGCCATATCCTCCTTACTGAGAACAGGGTCTAATGTGTGTAGGTAAGGTTAGCATTGAGAGGGAGAGGCTAACTAAGACACTACACCTCTCCTTACACCCCATCTGAAGTTAGCAAATATATTGTTACTAATATATTATAATGATGAACAACTTCACGTATACAAAGGTATTAATAATTTATAAAAATATAGTTGCAATTTTAAAATGTTAGCTTATATGATGACATAATTACACACATCCTAAAAATGTATCTCATTTATCCCTTCTGAAAATTAAATTGTGAACGAAGCTTAGTTTTTAAATAATTACAGAAAACCTAGGGTCAGCTTATACCCAAGTATAAAACAAACTTTGAGTAACAATTAGGGACCAACCTACACATCCTTATGTTGACAAAGCTCATGTTTTGGGGAAATAAATGAAAATTATGCACACAAACAATAAATTATTAATTATTCTCCTGTATAAGAGTTAATGTAGATGTACCACGCCTGTCCAAAATGAAATGTCTGGACTTCTATGAAGACAAGAAAATCTTGGCAACATTTGAATTTGGGCTAATTGTAAGTGTCTGTGATTACAGCAAAAAATTAATGGATCAGTTAATATAACTTCATGATGAAGAAGTTTAAAGTGATTGTTTAAACACTGATCTATGAAAAATATTATGGAAAGGGGTTAAGTTGACTTAAAGGTATGCACCTAGGAAATTCCTTGCCTACAAAGTCACCCAAACTATATATCTAAGTGTACTAGCAAGATAGCTTGATAGAGCAACCATCTGGCAATGGAGAAATCTGGGTTTAAGTCCTAGTACCATCAAATGTTTTTTATTTCAGTTTTTCCTTGGATTTTCTTCCTGGAGCAGCACATTTGCACATAATTCAGCTTTAAACCATCAAAAATTTCACAGAATAAAATTTCAAATGAATTTCTAATGAAAGTCTATTAATCAAAATTTTCAAAGAGAACCATGTTGAAACCGCCAGGAATTCCATTACAACAGGAAATCTAAAGAGGACCATCATCGCAAGATAAAAAGACTTTTGCACATTATGGCATCAAAGCTATGGCTATCTTAGTCTTCAAAAAAGTTGAGTGTCATCCCAAAAGAGGTAGATTCAATGAATACCTAATGTTTGTCTTGATTGTACAGTAGAGGACATGATGGGTCTCTTCCATAAAGTCACATAATTTATAATGAGATTTCATTACAAGTTTTAAGAATTAAAACAGAAAAAGTTTATAAGAAGAGGAGAGAGCTGTTTGAAATAATAGCTAGTTGTTGCATCAAAACTTACCTCAGCTTTTCAGCCAATCATTGGCCACTAAAAAAGAAGCCAATCTTCCTTTTCTACAAAATCACCCCAGATATACTTTTTTCCTGTTCAGAAAATAAAAAGCCATCCTAAAAGGGCATTTTTAAATGAAGAGGAAAGTCTAACAGGAATTGCATGTCTGACACCTATATCATATTTATGTAATATAATCTTTGTGGCGTAAAATTAAGTAAACAGTGTGTTGAAATACCTTATTTGCTTTACATTCACCCAGGTATATGAAAAGAAACAGAGAATGGAAGGTGGATATAGCAAGAAAATTATAGAACAAAACACGTAATCAACAGTTACAACACCACAATTACTATCTTAGTTAGTAAGGAAAATTTCATCTACTTTGTAACAGGCTAAACATATAAGACAAAAAATTTTAATATAGGAGGAGATTATAATATATAAAAATAAATTTTTTAATCAAAAAATTAAATAAATCGATACTATGCAACCAACAAAATCATCAATCTCAAACCAAAATTCTTCCTCAAAGAGTGGATGCGATTTCTATTAAAAGTTGGGACTATTTAGGATAGGTCCCTGGATGGCCAAGTGGACAGCACGTTCACCTCCTGTGAAACCTCCAGTCCTGGCTTCAATTCCCAGTGAGGGCCAAATGGTGTCCACCCAGTATTGTGATGAATGTGGCAAGCTTTCTGGATTAAGTAGTAGTATGGTCCAATATAGATAGGTCAATGTGGCAGGGTGGGAGTCAATGTGCTGACCACCAGTCACCTGCAGTTAATGGAGCCTGGGTAAGCCATATCCCTAAATGGGATGAAGCACCATGGACTTGACTATTTAGGGTTATGGTTACTAATACTGTTCATTCCAATCACTTAAGACAAAAGAATTATGTAACTAAGAAGTCTTTAAAATGCATTTATTTTGCCTAAACAGAAAAATAGAATGCTACTCTAACATTTTGTATCATTTACATTTTTACTCTATGTACATGCAAATTTTCATCTAAAGCCAAAATTTTTATGTGCTAAGGTTTCAGCAACTTACCTCTTCTATTCTATTAGACAGAATATTCCAAACTATTTCATAGTCAATTTCTCCATTCAAATATAATATTTTTAACAGCTTGAAAAAATATACTTCCTTAAGAATAACAGATTCTATGAACATACGGCGCATTAAGGTTTACCATATTTCACAGCATATAAAAGGTGCCTGCAATTGATTTGCTTCACATTTATTAAGCATATCATTCAGGAAAAAGCATTCCGTATTCATCCTCGATGCATAAGACAAAACCCTTTTTAGAAGTAGAATATTCAAAAAGAAAAATTTACAAAAATTTTACAAAATCAAATTGATTCATGTTTTATTAACCCTTCCAAATGGTATTTTCCCATTCAGCATAGTGACCTACCAATGGATTCCCACTGGACCACCATTTATATCCATCCAAATATGTCAGTTTGTTTTTTCTTTAATTCGTAAAATGATTTCTAGTAAGAATTCTCAAACAATTTAAAATACATATATTATTTATGTTCTTGCAAATGGAAAATGATTACTTAAGGGGGAAAATTTGCTTTTATTTTTGGCACATAGAACCTGAATTGATTTCCTAGCAAATTTTCTTGAAACAAAATAACTGCATCATATTAGCTACAATATGTAGTAATTAATATCTTTCCACATGCAGTAGCCACATTAAACCATGCATAGTCAATATTTTCTCTTTTAATAAGCATGGATAAAATCTACTACATTTGAAAATAAATAGATTTTTTAATATTAATTTGACAAGAAAAGAAAAAAGTACCAAAGATAAGAATTTAATTGTGATGTGTTAGGGAACGTGTAAAACAACTTATTCAACAGACGTGAGATAAATTTTTAACAATTGAAAACTTTCCACTTTGGATTGTTTGAAATGTTGATTCCAGCACCAATTTGCATCATTATTTAATGAAAAACATACACTAGATGCATCAACATTATTTTTAAGATAACACATTTCCCTTTCAAACCATAAGTGCTAAGGGGAAAGATGATTATTAATATTCATAAATTATTAAATAAAAAATAAATTTTAATGAAAATAACAAATTCTGACACAAAGGTAAACTATGACTTGCATATTACTTCATAATGAGTTTCAAAAACTCTCTTTTCTTAAGTATCTGTAGACATTTTTTTTTGAACAAATTCAGCTGTTAATGATGAACAAAAGAAATATAAGCAAAACTACTACTATTCAAATTAATGACATCCTTGTAATGCACTACATAGGAACTGAAATGCACCTAGGGAAAGAGTTTTAAGAATAATGACCTCTTATAAAATTTAAATTATAACAACAATCTAAACTCCAATCAGCTAAAATAAACTTAGGATAATCCTTGATGGCATGTTAAGTTTGCTAGCCATTTACATCAAGGTCAGTTTTGAATCTCTCGTTTCTAGATTACTTTCTGTTAATGACATGAATGTTTGTTATATTTTGTCATGTTCATCACTGTAATCATCAATCAATTAATGTTCATGAGGGCATTGGAAATAAATAAATGTAATGTCATATCTAAGGTAAGATAAAAACTCAACCAATGCAGTTCGAAATGGAGATGACTCAAAAGAGACAGCTGCTAGAAACATGACAAAACTTCCACATTTGTATGCCTACAATCAGAAAGTGAAGGGAACCCTTAAACATAAGATATAATATGATTACATCCTCAGTCACTGCATGAAATCATCCATTAATTTTTTTGTACATGAAATATTTGCTTGCCTTTTTTCTCCTTTCCGGCACAAGCAATTCTATTTTGATAGCAATAATCACTTGAATTCATTCAATACATGGATAAATTGATGCATGTTTATCAAGGATTACTAGAAGTATTCCTTAATTGTCATTTCTTGCCAATTCAGGCATTGTCTTGGACTCTTTCCTGAGACTTTCTGATTCCTATGAAGATAAAGATTTAAAATAAAAAATATTGCATGAGTAATAAATTTTGAGAGATTAATATTATAAGGAATCACAAACAAATGTTCCAGTTAGATATTAATAAAATAACAATGGTCTATTATACCTTCCTGTAACAAAAAATCTGATATATTCCTTTAAATCAAAAGTTTAGATAACAGTAGTTCAAGGAGAAAGAAAAGCATAATTAATTCTTTAGGAAATTTATGTACTAATTTTTACAATGATAGGGCAGCACATTTGAAACATTTCTGATGTATAAAATCAATCCCGAGAGATGGAAAAAAGAAAAAAGGAAAAGAATAACATTTTTACTAATGAATTTCAATTATTTCATAAATTAAGGTTATTATTATAATACAAGTTTCAATCTTAGCTCTGCAATAAATTTATTAACTCATCTCTCATGAGAATGAGGTGAAAAGAGATGGAAAAATTCAATTCTACCTTTTCTTGAATAAACTTTTTTGCTATACCCATTTGTATGGTAGTCATGATTTTAGAACTATAAACCATGCAACTTTAGGGAAAAATACAGCTTCAGAATGCTTAGGCCAAACTGTACATGAAGATCTCCCATGAAGTACTTCTGCCTTAATTTTGGATGTCTTCCTCACTCAAAAGCATTTAAGCATATCCTAAAGAAAGCAGACCATGATTATTATGCCAAGCATTGAATGCAAGGCAAATTAACTAACTGGGATAGGAATGTTAATGTGCAAGAATAGACCTTTGATTCTGCAGTCCATTATAATTTATCATCACCCAAGCAAATACTTTAAAGAACAAAAAAGACCAATAAAACTTTTACATTGAAATAAATTTCATTTACTTGATTCTTTAGAGCTGTTACTTGTAACCCACTTTAAAATCACAGTCTATAATAATGAGAATCACTTTTAGTTTTTTTTCCTTATGTGCAGTGAATAATACTCCAGTGATTTGATTTAACAGACTAAACAATCTCATATTCACAGAATTTGATAAATTCCTGGAGTAACAAAGATTGCAAGATTGGCTGTCTTAAATGGGGAAACTAGAGATTTTTCCACACGCCACAACTGGAAATGCACATTTATCCAAACAGCTGTTCAGTTGCTCGCTCAAGATCCCAGTCATATGATGAAAGAGCCACACGAGCTGTATGTTCTTCTATTCCCATGTCCATGAGGCGGCGTATTTTTGCTTCTAGTTCAGGACTACGGCTCGGTCCTAACAGAAAGACAAGTTTCATGATAAAAATTGCTGCAAAAGTAGTAACTCTCTTAACAGCAAGAAAATGAACAAGAAATAAATGCTAATAAACTAAAATAATGATCAAGCAACCTCTATTTCCAACCTAAGAACATTCACATACAACATCAACTCTTTTACTACAGCTGTGGATATATTGAAATATGTACCAAAGACTATAATGATTAGTTAGGTTACACAGTTAGGTATAATTACAGCCAAGGACTCCCCATGTATAGAAAAAAGATTTTATTCTAATGAATTTTATGATACTGTGCTCTAAGAACAATTATCATTTGTCAATTAGATTTAACTACAACTATTTCTTATGCAGAATCAATTTTCTGCAAATGGATCATAAAAAAGAGAATAGTATAAATGTTAATCACTTTAACCACTTAATCAAACAAGGAATAGACAAAGAAAATGTCTGATTGTAGAGTTTAAACCCATTTCATCCACGTGATGGCAAGGGAATATCTACGTTATTAATAAGTGTGGATGTAAGTTAGCTTAAAAGTCAAGAACCAGAAGTTTCAACTTTGCACATAGTTAAAAGTTGATGCTGCACAGTCATTAGGGTACTTTTTATTTACCTTATGGTTCCTGGTTCAACCCCAGACAAGTCAAACGTTCCTATAAGAAATACACATCAACCTCATTTTATCGGCCTTTATTTCTTTTGCAAAATTATATTAGAAAGAATCATTGTGTGAGCATGAGACAAGTTTAATAAGAAAGAAATTCTATAGTAATACGAATTCTTACCTTATTTTACTGACATTGCATCCAAATTATGAGAACTTTGATAAGACTAAACATTTTCATTTCCATTTACAAGTACTATTGAACTAAGCCAAGATGGTAGATTTTTGATTTTACTCAGTACAAATAAGACCACTAAATTTGATCTAACTAATATTTTCCCCTTTCCGTATTAATGGCCACTTCAGCTAGCATATAACAATGCAATTAAAGTATAATACTCCAGTATTATACCCTTCCGATAAGTTTGTTAAATTTACACCAATGTATTGCTTCCTAAATTCCTACTTCTTTCAATGTACTCTTCTCTTCCTTCCAAGCATATGTATACTGCATATATGGTTTTTCTGGGAGCTATTTAAAAGGCTGGATAAAGATAATCAGTATGGAGAGGCAGTTATAACATGAGTTACAAATAATGCTTTATGCACAGGGAGGCAATACTGACAACGAGGAGTTTGAGTCATTTACCAGAAATGAAGATGCATTGATTAATCAACTACAAAAGTTACTGTAAATGTTCTCATTTAAACAAAAATGTGCCTCAAAGCAAAAACAAATGTAATGAAGACAAAATGTTAACCATATGAACTTTTCTAAATATTCTGAGCAAAAATTGAAAAGCTGGTTTCATTCAATTTAACTCATTACTTGAAGATATGTAAAAAAACGTTGTCATGATTAAATCTTGCAATTACTTCATTTTATTTTCACACCCCAACCATGTTTTTTGGTGTTTTTTATGTTGGAACTAAGTAAACATTAAAAAACAATGAATTCATACTTGTGTTCATATTCCTTCACTTAATACTCATAAATCTACTTTGGAGAGCATCACCAAAAAAATAATTTATTTATTCAATCATCAATAATGGATTTTCACAGCATCCATGTAAAATAAGAAAACATCAGTAAGTCAGTCCTCATACTTATTGCATACCTTGCAAGACCACCAGCATGTCTCGTCATCATGAATATGTGCAGTTGCAAAGATCATATAAAAAGATAATCATAATCTTTTCAAAACACTAATATAGGTGAGGATTAGTACTTCTTTCACTAAATTATGTTCAAATTGATCTGTTAGTTATAATGTACTACTAAATATTTCTCAAAAGAAAAAATCTATTCACTTGTACCATCGATTCAAAAGAAACTTACCTCCAGCATAAACATGCGTCCAATGTCTTGCAGTTTGCCAAAATATGTCTCGACATTCGCGGAACTGCTTTGCAACAACAGCATCTTGGGGATCATCTGGTTCTGCAGCAGCCAACAAAGCTTGCAGTGAGAGTAATACCGTACGAAGTGTCATAGCTGCTGCCCTGTTAAAGAGTTAGCATATTTAAGAAACTATAATTTAAACTTTAAAACTGAGGAAAATTTCTGATAATACCTTATAATGCAAACTTATTTTTAACTATTGCAAAAATGTACGAAGTTAAAAACAGTAAAGCCCTAGCACCTAGCACAATATCTCTTTGAGGGATAGGTCCTAGCCAGGCGGCATTTACAGTGGGTGGCATGTGATCACAACTACCATGCCACCATACTTGGTGCCTTTTGGGACCAAACCTGCTAAACATTAATACAGCTACCCAGGACCACTTTTGCCAAAGGCAAACTCACTACCCACATGGCTATACAAGGGGTCTGAGATGTTATATAGTATCACTAGCTACTAGGCATAAAATTTTTATGGGTTGTCAACCAGTTTAATTCACAGAAAAACAACATTTTGGTCACTGACTTAGTGACTTAACCCTTAAGTTGGCAGCCATAATGTTGATTTTCTGGGACTTACCCAGCTGATGACCTGTAAGAATTTTTATCATAGAAAATGGTATCTTAATAATTGCAGAAGCAGAAATCATAACTTACAAAAATTTGTAATAGACAACTAACTATACATTCAAATTTTTCAAGATGAATAAAATATATATCAAAAATAAATAATTTTGACATTGCATTTTTCTTTGAACATTGTTATTATCCTTCACTTCCTCTGATGATGTTTTATTATCTGAAATCTATTAAAAATCATGTGAAAAATGGATTTAACTGTTGAGATTTCACGCAATTTCTAAAATTCAGGATTTCATTACATTTATAGGGTTGATCTGCGCTGAACTTGATTTTTCCTATGCATTCAACTTATGATTATACAATGGATAGATAACCACCAAGATTAATTACTTCAAGTCCTTAGTAAAAAGTAAAGTAAGGCCATTAATTTATAAACTCAAGGTATAGGGATAAGAGTTCTTCTCCATGATAAAATGTGCAATTTTTAGACTATTAACCATGCTAATAAAAACTCTATTGAAATAATTAGAAAATTATTTATTTTCCCAAATAGTACACTATATTTCTAACTTAAAAAACAATCAGAATCAGAAGAACCCAAAGAAAAGAAAAAATCGGAATCACAGAGAAAAAAGTAATAAAGCTATTCCTCTACTAGTGAAAGTAATCTTAGTAATCTAGAGCAATTACTTTTACTATTAAATGATTTGTATTAAGATAGGAAGTCATAAGTTAATGCAAATTTAATGACAATTAAGAATAATAGCTGAACGTAAATTTTCTAAGTTAATCTATAAGGAAAGGTAAATATTGTGAAATAACCAAAATATTCATTGACAATCTTACACATTAATTATTATTATTATAACATTTACATACAAAGAGTTTTACAAAGTTAACGGTCTTCCTAGATGAATTACTTCTGTGAATCAACTTTTTTATCTAATTATGATTTCATTTTTAACATAAAAGGTACAAAATATACCCAAAAATGTTTCACGAAACTTCATGTAAGTAAACATTTAGATATTAATAGAGGATCAAATAGAAAAGAAATTATTTAAAGTAAGCTGACAGTGAAAGTAATACTTACCACTGATCTTTCAGAATATCCAAACAGATGGCTCCAGTCACTGAGGAAATATTTGGGTGCCATATTTTGGTTATGAACCGTACCTTTGAAAATGACAAACAGCATAGGAACTGTTTAAGTGTACTACAATAAAATCACAAAATTCTGAAAACCTTGTGTCACATGCTTTTGACTTTGAGCAATACAAGAAGAACCTAGAGAATAAGGTAAGAGGGAGGTTCTCATCACTTCACTTTGAAACTACTGTAACTGATTACATATCTCACAATGCACAGGTATAACTGATGAATAATTTATAATAAGAAAATCGTTTATATAATGATGCCATTTTTCTAATTGAATGAGGAAATAAACACTACCAAAGCAACAGCTGCTGTTATATAGTCATACTACTCGTAGCTGAAGTGCCCGTTGATTCTCAACAGGGAAAAAAGAAGTCAGATTAATAGTATACCTATTTGTACTTGAGAGAAAATAACCTTTCGCATCTTAGTTTAGTCCAATGAGACAGGTTATCAAAAATAAAAATTCTCCATCTAATCGAAAATCTCATAGTTTGTAGCCAAAATCTACAATCAACAATAAGAATGTGAATCTTTATGGAATGCCCATCTTATGAAACTTGTCTCAAGTTAACGTGCAACTTTGCAAAATCTTCCATTTCTGGTTCTAATTGATCAACTCAGCCTTTATGATGACACTGAAGCAATGGTAGTCAAATAAGGAAATGTACAAAGCAACTTAAAATGTTAACATTGCAATATTTTTATGCTTCATTGAGAACAACTAACAAAGTATGGAAGTTGTCATTTTATGTTCCTTTGGTGGAAAATTATCATAAAATATGTTAAGAGTCCAAATTGATAGACATAGTTATTCATCCATCTCCATTAATTAGTAACTTTGCTAAGTAAGTTTTTTGTGCCTACAATACATCACTACGGGTTCTTTGCGACTGTCATAATTAAAATCTCTGAAAATTTTCCTCTTCTCCGTATCATCAATTCTTGCCACTACTTCTAAATGGGCCTAAATACACAATGTATTCTAATGAGAAATTCATGAGCTAAGAATCAACAATCATATAGGTTGTCAAGGAAAGAGTTAACCACAAAATTTCACAAATTATTTGTATATTTTATCAAAATTCTCACTACTTTGAAACAAAAGTGATATTCAATGACCATAAAAAGAATCTGTATTCAATTTCCCTTCTTTGGGTGCTTATCTCAATTTCATACAGCTATCTCTTCTAATTTAATTTTGCAAAAGAAATAAAGTCTGTAACCAATAAAACTGAACTTAAAATTGAATGTATTTCTTATGGAAATCTATCTGAATGAGCTTGGATCGAACCCAGCAAAGTTATCGAATGAAAGGGTGATAGTACTTCCTTTAGTGTCTCAGAGAACACATGCAAAGTTTGACACAAATCAGACAAACAGTGTGGACTCCAATCTCTAACAAACACACACAAACAAACCCACAGAATGTCTGCTTTATATATGTAGATGCATAACATGAGGAGACAATACCATCAATGTTTACAAATATTCTTTCCATTAAATATTTCATAGGCTTCAAACATTTAAGGTAAAACTATAAATTCATGTTTGTAAATGATACTTTGTTCAAAAATAATTTTTTCTGCACCTGTAGACGTTTCACACAAACGGTGAACATTACTATTTTAACCTTAGAAATTACTCAAATTCACAATAATATACTTTTAAAATTTTCTTACGTGAATTTTATTTAAATACAACTGTAAATTCAAAGATTCACACAATTATTGAAATCAAAATTAATAAAACTCATAAAAGGGGAAGTTATTTTTAAAACATGAAAATCACTGGCAACTTTAAAAGTTTATGATCTACATTATATTCTATATAATACCACAATTAAGCCATTTCCAGCTCAATGTTGTAAAAGGGGTGCAGTCACCTGAAACTTGACAAAATGTTGAAATCCTCAGGAAACCTCACTCTCATCTACATTCCACTCATTCTGCATTTACATGATATTCTAATTTCCATTTTAAAATAAATTCTTCATTATTAAATTATATCTAACTAAATTATTACTTATATCATCTTACTAAATTTAAAATTATTAATTTTTTTAGTATTCTCTAAAAACTTATACTTTTAATGCTTTTGTAACAACGCTGTTGCTAATGTTCAAAAGCAGAACTATAAGAGAAACTTTCATATATAATAAATAAAGATGATCCCCTCATTTATACTGGGCAAAATATATTTTTGGAGAGTGGAATAATAAAGTATGAATGAGAGTATGTAAGAGTAGTTATTAATGAAAAATAAATATATACAAAGCATGTGACACTCACACACAGATAACATCTTTGCCCTCTTAGATTACTCAGGACTTAAATAATAATTAATCTTTAATCCATCACTCATGGGTATCTTACCATTGAGATACAATTACAGTTACTGATGGCTACCTTTATCTCAGGAATCTGAGAAGGCATGTAAATTATAAAATATCATAAAATCAAACCTGAAACAACATACGCACCTTGGGAGGATTGAAAGGATAAGTTTCTGGAACCTTTATCTCTAATACAAAATTCCCTCCCTCATACGGTGTGTCAGGTGGCCCAGCTATTTCACCTTTCAGTTCCGTGAAACTATCATTGACAAGCTCCACATTAATGGCACATTTCGCTACCTGATGAGCAAAGAAATATTTTGAAAAATTGCCGTTACATACGGTATAAACTAGAATTATAAAGACTAGTGATATTTTAATTATATTAATGTTTTGTAACAGCAAGTACTTGGGTTAATGTTACATAAGTTCTCCGATTAAAATTCGAGCAATTGGAATTACTAAATATATTGAAAAGAACACAAATTTTTGCTTATAAACAAAGATTTCCTTGCGATAAATATCTGAAATCAAAACTTTTATTACGCTAACTCAATTAGACATCTATTTTTATCAAGCCATGTTGAACCCTGAAAAAGGCTGATGTGCACATTCATGGATGAGATGCATCTCGTAAATGAATACGCTGCATTGATGAAGCAATAGTTCGCATGTTATCGTATGACTTCTGGCCCTTAGTCTTACTACACTGTGTTATATCCTCCTAACCCAATGGATGAGTGAATTCAGAACTAGGATTGCAACAATAACGTAATTACAAGATAATCAAATTGTGTTATTACTAGAATTTAAAGATATATTTGTTGAAGAAAATGGATCAAGGTAAGTTGATAAAAATATACCTCGCCAAGAACTCGTTATCGAAAGTTTCTTATCTCATGTCTAACAATTAAGAAAATAGACAAGCTATAAGAACGAAATGACAAATCCATTCACTTATGGAACCGAATAATCATATGTTTTTCCATTTTTTTATATTTAGGGGTTTTTTCACTACCTTCAATCAAAGCCGAACATTTTCTAAATGAACTGATCTAAAACAATGTAAAGTCAGTTTCATACCTCTTCACTTCTTATAACTTCCTTAAATTCCCTCTTTATTCTTTGGGCCGCAATATTAGCCATGTTGAAATAGCACGTGTAAGTTCTATCTCATGTTATTTAGTACAATAAAAGAATTCAAATGACTGCCAATTTATTTAAAATTCACCACAGATGGCTATGACAACAACTTCAGTCTTCACGTTACTAAGTAGGAAGTGACGACATCTTGGTTGAGCTGTACGACGATTGGTCAAAGATATGACTTTCAACTTCCGGTTATTTCTAATTGGTCTTTTTCTTTCGCAGTAATGCCCGTGTTATCGGAGCCAATTCGTGCGAGGAGTCTATTGCGAGCAAATCTTGAATCCTCAAAGGTCCTCCTAAGAAGCAGGATGCCTAACATAAAGGTTTTCAGTGGCACATCTCATCCAGATCTGGCTCAAAGAATTGTGGATAGGCTAGGAATAGATCTAGGAAAAGTCGTTACAAAGAAATTTAGTAACTTAGAAACATGGTAAGAAATTTCGTTAGCCATTTATTCCTGTGGGATTCTTAGAATAAGATATCGTTAAGAATGTTGCTAGTAAAAATTTTATGATAATTGGAAATGTTTAATATGTATCCCGCGTCCTGTTCATTCATACCCTCTTGCAACTTGCTTAAAGCCGGTGCCAATTGCGTAAGTGAAATGATCACGTTGCGGCGTACATTGTTCTCTCATTCATTAGTCGCGGCATCCTAGAATAAATTTGTTTTCCATTAAAAATATTTGTCCCTTTCCCAATGATATTAACTTTTTACCAGTTTTATAAAGAGTCTTATTTCTCTTAGATTCTGAAAATGAATACTCTGTTAATTAATTTATCAAATGAAATATTACAGTGTAGAGATAGGAGAATCAGTACGAGGAGAAGATGTTTACATTGTTCAAAGTGGAAGTGGTGAAGTTAACGACAACTTAATGGAGCTTCTCATCATGATCAATGCTTGCAAGATTGCCTCAGCATCCCGCGTGACAGCTGTCATACCATGTTTTCCCTATGCCCGCCAAGACAAAAAGGACAAGGTGAGTGTGAGTGACAATAATCTGTTTACTCTTTCTTATAATAAATAGAAGAATATTTTTTCTTGCCACCTCTGATAGATACAATATTTGATCTTGGGTGTGTGCAGTCGCCTCCATTCGTTTTAAGTAGCTCGTGTCTGTTACCGAAATTGTGAGAAATTCCGCTCAAGTTACATTCAGGATATAGTTCTCCAGTCCATAATGCGATTATTTAAGGGTATCGATCCCACGTTAAAAAATGAGTATTTGTATCAATTCCTTTGCAAACTGATGTAAATCCGTAAATGTTCATTTATCGCTAAATTTTCCTCTTATATATAATACACGTTGTCAATAAGAAATTAAACAATCCGATTACGAAACTATCGTTTTGTCAGTCATAGTCTTAAATTATTGGCCATTTAAATTTCGGTATCTCGACAAATCTGAATATGAATTGTTTGCCGATGAGTTTTCATGTATCTCTTTGAAATTTGATTATAATTCTGATTTCTTCCTGAGAAAGTTGGGAATGTAGAAACTGTCTTAGCCTCAAGTGAGATTATTAACAACCCTTGGATGGATTTAACTATAAAACAAAACTTAAACCGTGAAATCAAAGCAATGCATGGTAGTTCTTATCCATATGTTTTTATTTTTAAGGTGAATAACTGCACATTTCGGTATGACCCATTCATAAATAGGCATTGATACTGTAATAATATAGTAATGACCTTGATTGTTGTATTTATTAAATCTTTTACAGTCTTTGTGAGAATGTTATTTTAGCAGTTTTTACTTACATAGATGTGTGACGATAACTGTATATAATTATTTGGTGAGTGAAATGCCTGCTTGTTTCATTTTAATGATTGCTACCTTTTCAAATCTTTAGAATTATGCGGCTAGTTTCTTTTGCAATGCCAAAAGTGATCTGAGCTACATTTGATACCCCAATATTATGGTTGCACTCTACTCAAGATGCCCATAGCATTTATTACTGTTGATTTTTGAGTTGTCATAAATTTCAATGATAGAACATTTCTAAAAATGCTTATGATTGGTTATGATTAGAATTAATTTTATTGTGCTTGTTTATACTTCCTAGGATCTCTTAAAATTTTCATCTGCAGGCTTTTTTTCTCTCTCCAGACTTTAATTTTCGTAACTAGGTGGTGATGGATTTCTTCCTTCAAGTCCTATCCTGTCTTAATCAGTTCATTTATAAGAGATAGCCAGTGGCTGTTTTTATTTACATTTTTAATTGCTATTTTGTTTTTGCCGTGTATTTGTTTCATCAGCCTCTAGTAATTATTGAAGCATATATAACGGATTTTTTTCTCTTATAGCTCCTAATGATCAGTTTATGTGAGCCTAGTTCTGTCATTTATTAATAAAAGAATGGAGTGTGTATTTCGTTGCGCCTCAGTGCGGGAACCGATTATTTTTATTTATTCATATTTTTGTTTACCATGCAGGGATACTGTGACAGTATACAGACAGATTCACGTTTCATTAGAATTTTCTGCTCTTTAGACTTTCATTTTGATGACGCGTCTTCGATATGCATAGTAGATAAATTTCTGCTGCGCTATGGCATCACTTGGTGTTGAACAAAACTCAGGTCGAGGGTGAAACCTGATGAGGAAATCTTAGATACGAGGTCAGCTATCGCAACCCTACGACCTCATCCTAATGGTAACGATGCAAGACTAGTGACGACCACTTACATCCGGAGATGTTAACAAAAAATTATTCCATCTTCGGTCTATTTATGGAGGAAGAAAATTAATTTTCTTAATTTCTCTATAAACCTTAATGGATGTCTCTTAACCGAATTTGGTTATTTTGTAATTCCTAACAAATTTATTTCATTCGCCTAGATTTAACCGGTGTTAAGGTCTAATCGATAAATTGGTTCCCCAAAAAAATTGGCCTCATTTTTATCGGACTCAGGTTATTAATCCCGCGAAATTCATGCCGGAGGGCTCATCACAGTTCTGCATCGGGCCTCTTTCTTGTGTTTTTCTTAACAGGGCGGCGGTGAGGCCGATGGAAAGGCCTCCTCCACCACATACCTGCCTTTCCTGAAGAAATCTAACGAATGGAAGTTCAGGGTAAAAGCCTTACCCCTCTTTCCATTAGTACCGAAATCTATTTTTACCCAAGGTCGGGTCCAAGGGTTTCTCTCTTGGTATGCGTGGAATGCAGGTGACCCTCGAAACCCATTCTCGGCGTTTACTTAGGTTTGGCGTTGATCTAGAAATACATAACATCATAGAAAATGTTATTTGCCCTTTAATTAGATATATATTTTTTATTTCTTCTAATTATTCTGGGTTACTCGGTAATTGAGAGTAATATTTTTAGCCCAGAGATAGTCGCCTTTCGCAATCTTTATCAATCCAGGGTTCTGTCGTTGGCCCTTAATTCAAAGATGCTGTCGACTTATTATGACCCAAGTTTTTTTCTAGAAGCCTTATCTACGATTATTTTACACGCGTGTAGAATGCGCAACCGCTTTGGCGCGTAAATCGACATTACGTAATCGATCGTGCATTAAAAACAATGATCCGCTGATTATTCTTCTTTAGCCTCAATTCGTTCATGAATGCCATCACATGTTGTTAGCAGCATCTTTCATTGCTAGAAACTATCACCTCTTTAGATTTCATCATAGACGGCTTGTTGCGCGGTCTGTTTCGATTTGTGTAGTACGCGCACGTAGGATTGACGCCGACGCGGGTCGTTCAGAGCGGAAGGAGTTTTTCTCTTTTCTTTGCCTTACCTTGAGCGATGCCTTGAGAATGGGTGGTTTGCAGAACCAACATATCAATACACCATCGTATAATTGATCATTTGCATATAGAAAATAAAGCTCATGTTTATGATTTCTCTGTTACGTCATTCGATACCTAATTATTTTCTAAATACGCTTTTTAAATAAATTTCCGCGCTCTCGAACATGTTACTATGTATTGTTTCTCATTAAGCATTATTTATCAAGAAATAGTTCCAAATGAGTTGTGATTTAAGCTCATCTTGATTATTAACCAGTTTAGCTGCGCGTTATATTTCTTTTTATTCGACAAGATAGGAAATGAAAGATTGTCTCGTTTTACTTCGAAAATTCCGTTTTGTCATCGATAGAACTTAAAAGTATCATATTTTCTAATTTTAGGTAAACATTTATAAGGGTCTCACTGTCACATGCACATTACATCATACCATAACTTGTTTCAGTGTTGAGCCAAATGCAAATTGAAGGGGTGATGGTCACACTTTTTCGTGTTACTGCTTAATTTTGGTATACTAGCATTTTTTCCTCTGTGTAAAACTGTTTCAGTGCTTTAGGGAATTTTCGCTTTTAATCATTTTTGTTTACGTATATTGTTGAATAATGTGGTTCTGTTCAATGAAACTCACTAACATTATGGTTTTAATTTTAGACTGCCTAAAACTTTTCATGAAAGACGTCTTAGTTCTCCCTGTGTCGCTTGATATATTTTTGTGTATATGTTTTGCTTCTTATCTTTGCATGATATTATGTGTTTAAGTAGAAATATTTGTTCTATTATACCTAAATTATATATGAAGCTCTTCTCTCCATTAACATTTTCACATTGTACTCAATCTTGTTTTGTTACAAATTCAATAGTACCTCTCATTTAAAGGCATTTATAACACCTATTTTCAATACAATCTGTTTTATGTTCAGTTTTATTATTGAACTTTGTTGTTGCTATGTATCTGTGTAACTTTATTTCTGAACATCATTGTAAAATTTCATTTTCTATTAAATAAAATATTAACATTAAAATTTACTGTTATTCAATTATGATTTATTAGTCCTCTTCCGGAGACTAGCTACCCTGCACCTCATTAAGAATTATTAATATCATGACATTGGTCTTATAGCGGAAAGAATTTTCATTATCACAGCTTATATTTTCTGGCAATTACCAAGTGGGAGTTCAATAAAAGCATCATTTAATATTTATCAATTTAGGCATTGGAATTGTCTAAATCCTCACCACAGGTCATGCTGTTATTGTATGTTCACTGCCTTTTAATTCTACATGATTCTCAACACAATGAATCCTTTTTTTAATCCCATGTTTCAGCATAATGATAAGGTCTGTCCTGATTAGGCATACATAACTGATGAATACTGGATAAAAACACAAAGTACCAACAAGAGATCCATTCTGATTTCATAACATATTTAAATCTTCATTATTCTGCACTAGAGTAAGCATTTAGTGTAGGTAAATCAACCTTCCTTGGTAATTGTCTTGTCATTGGGACTTTATAGTTTAAAAGATCCAGTAGTCATCCCAATAGAGATCAAGTTTTATGTTTTGTGAATTTATATATTTCTCTTTCCTAAAGCTCTGTCATGCCTAACAGATTATTTCGGTGGTTTATAACTGTTTCTCCTTATTGGAATGCAATGAAGGTGGTGTGCAAAGTACATTTTATTTTCCTGTTCCATTGACTGACTTCATGTGCTTGTCCTTGTTATTCATTTGATAGTTTTCTTTGCTGTTATTTTTTTATGTTATAGTGCTTATGTAATTATTGGTGGTTGCTGCCTTTACATGTTACCAATACGCACACCTTTGCATATTGTGCTGTCACAATGGCAGGGGGTAGTCTAGAGGGTTTGTAGAAACTCTTGGTGTGATTTATAAAAAAACAATGAGAGCTCCTGCCTAGGTTTTGGAGGCAGTTATGCTCATAGGTGTTGATGATATTTATTCATTAGGCAGTAATCACTCTCTTCTCCACCATACTCTTTCAGGACTTGATTGCCGACTTGGGGGGGGCCGTGAGTACATCTAGTTGTTTGGGAAGGGATGGCAGAAGAGAGTTTCATTAACACAATATGTAGAGTAACCACATTAATAATGGGGTATCATACTTAGAAATGATACTGTTTCCAGATAATGGATTTTTGTTTTCCTAATTTCCCTCTGTTATTTATTTTACTTAAAAGTTAATGTGATTTCATTATTAATGTTGAGATCGTTTAGGATAGCGTGTTTGCTGCTTGTTAGTGGAGAACATTGCTTGGCTCTACATAAATTTAGTGATCTGACTTGCACTTTTCTCATCATTTTTGTCAAGTGTGAATTACATGTAAGTGTTCAGTGAGCTAACGTCACTTTTTGGTGTTCAAATTACAGAATATTTTGTTTATTCTAATAATAATAATTGTCAAGTAAATATGAAGATGAAATGCCTGGTTTAGGTTTTGTTTCTCTCTCATATAGTGAAGTATTCTTTGATGAATTTATGGAAAAAAGACTCCGTTGCCACTTCTGCAAAAGTTTAATCAGTAAGGTGGTGATTAACTTATAAAATGTTGATTTTTGTTATACTTCTTAGAAGTTATTCTAAAGAGGTATCGCTAGAATAAAACTTACTGAAGAGATAAAGAATTGCTTTCATCTAACTACAAATATTTGAATAAATATTACTTTGTAAATATATGCAAAGGAATGAGATAAGCACCATGTTTGAGGAATGGCGTAAGAGTTAAAGCTAATTAAATTTTCCCTAGAAGTTATTTTTGCTTTCCCATGTAGCAGTTAGTAGGTCGTGTGTCACAGAAGAATGATGTCTTATACTTAGATAGTCTTTTGTTTCATTAATTAATTCAAACCAGTAGCATTAATAGATAGGAACTATTTGGGTACCTTATTTTCAATTTCAACATTTAATTTTCTATTTACTCTTTTGTGTAGTTGTAAAGGGTATTAGACTATTAGGAAGGGAGCATTCCTCCTGTTGAAATACTGTTGTTCAATTTTTCTAAGTAATACTTTTGATGGAATTCACATTTGACTGTTGTGGAAATGAGATGAGAAGTTAAAACGGTTCTGCATCAGGCTCTCCATGGCTGTTTTTATCTTTCAGGTTCTTTAATTATTTTTTATACACTGAAAACATAATCACCTAATGACTAACATACAAAGGACACATCTTAAATACATTAATTGCATTAAAGTGTGATGATAACCATTTCTTCTTTTTCTTGACATTAAAACCTTTCCTTGTAGAAGTTTTAAATTACGTTGTTGAAATAATTTTACTGTAATTCTTGATTCAGTAGTTTTTCTGCCATCTCTGTACTACATGCGTTTTGCAAATTCTCTTGTAGTACATTCATCCCATTTTTAGTTTGTTGTATCTTAACTTTATTGAAGCTGATTTTGAAAATTTGCATGTTTCTTTTATAATTGTGAGAAATGAGCATGCTCTCTTCAATTATTGATGAGATTCTTTCATTTATCATCATCTTTACTTTTCCCAATTGTTTAAACAGTTCAGCATAAGTCCAGGTTTTACTAATCATAATATTTTTATTACATTTTATAATTCGCTTTAATTTGAAATTTTGCAAATAGTCTGTAGGCAGGCATTTTTCTCATCATTTTTCTGACAGGTTAATTAAAAGTATGGTCATAGCTGCAGGAAAGTATTGGTAAGTCTCTAATTTTTAGTATTCATCCATTTAGATAAGGAATACATTCCACAAATAGCAAGGTTAATCCTTTCTTTTTTGGACAATTTTTAATGTTTTAAAACCAATTTGGACTGCATTTTAAAAATTAGTATTCCATGTTTCATTGAATATGACTTGTCAAATTACATTGTTACTTGGATCATGAATACTTTGAAGCATCACACTCTGTTATATGTTACCACAAAGTATTATATTTTGCTTTTGTTTTTTTATATAATTTTAATGACTAATGCTAGAGTCCTGAAAGAAATTATTACCACTGCTCCACATAGCCACATTTATTTATGTTTAAAATAGATGAGTACTATAAATATAGATATGTTACTGCATTTCAAAGGTACAGGTAGATATTAGTAGCCAACAAAAGCATGAATTGCAGGAAATTAAATAGTTGTAGTAATTTCAAAAGAAGTGAACGCTGAGCCACTTAAATATTTTGTCATACCATTCAGTATGGTAAACTTGTTAATAGCCAATGGGGCTTACAGCTAAGGTTTCCATGGTCCATATTAGCAGGAATTACTGTTTTACATTCACTATTTGCCTAAGTGATCTGAGCAATAGAACAAAAGAATCTTTCATAGAATTAAAGTAAAATAATACTTATAAATGTGTTAAAGCTAACATGTTTGGTGTTTGAATTTGGCCTAATTTGCATGTGATATTGCACTGTTAGCTACCAGCTGTTTTGCAATCATCTTGCATAAGCTTTTAATAGTGCAGTTTATGGTTTGCTCTTTTTGTACTATTTGTCTAATGAATGTTGGGGTGGTGTGAATTTAAAACAATTTGGCTCAATTTGCATGATTTATGTAAATTTTTCATGAAAAATGAGACCCCCTAGTAAATGTGTCTTCTATCATTCTCAGATGCCATAAAAATGCCAGAATTTTGAAAATCTTGTTTACTTAATGAATCAGTGAACCTATTTTCTGGCAACCTTTGCTCAAATATCAATACTTTTTCTGAAGATTTACAGAGATTATTACAATTTATAGATCCATTTAACTTGAAAGTTGAATTTGAGCCTTTGTTAAAAAATAGTTAAATTCCTCCCCATTATTCTGTGGCAATCTTGCCGTTTGCAAATAGACCATCTTCTGTTCTTCCCACCTCACAATGTCCATGCTCCTCCTCTCTCATCCCATCCAAATCCTATTCCCCTATTCAATGTGCCCTTTGGTTTGATTCCGCTCCCATCTCTTGGCCCCTTCCCTCTTTCACCCTTCTCGTCCACACACTTGCTGTGGCCTCCTTAGAGCCGGGCTCCCATCTCAGCTAAGCTGGTGGCCAACATGCTGTCTGTAGCTGGTGCGGATCACATCATCACCATGGACCTGCATGCTTCACAAATCCAAGGTTTCTTTGATATCCCTGTTGATAATCTCTATGCTGAACCAGCTGTTCTCAAGTGGATCAAGGAGAACATTCCAGAATGGCGCAATTCAATAATTGTCTCTCCTGATGCTGGTGGTGCAAAAAGGTATTCAACATATGAAAGCTCATAGTATTTATACTTCAGTAGTTTCTCCTTTAATTAAAATGTTTCTGAATCCATGTAATTGTTTTGTTGCTTTTATTTTCTTTCCACTTCAGCTAAAGATGTTTTTCATATAAACTTCAAGATTCTCATTCCTACAGTGCAGATAAAGTACTTTGATTTCATATTCTTCCTTGTGAGTAAGATGTCAAACTTTTCTAGATTAGGAAAGAGAGATATGATAGAAGCTTATCAAGTGGTATCTTAAGAGGAATAAGAAGTGGATGTTTAGAACCTTATCTAATCCTAGCTTGAGTTTGTTTTATGATCAGTTTGTTGATATTTATATTGAAATACATAGTGACTGCTGTAAGTATCCCTTATCACTAGTAAATACACTAAAAGAATCCTTTGTTTCTCATGACTAACTGTGAATTCTATCATAAGTTTGTTTTAGCTTAAATACCTTTTTGAGGCCTATGTTATCACATTAACAAGACTAAATGTTTCTCAGTACCACAAAGTTAAGCCTGAACTCAATAGTTGCATGTTATTGTTATCTGTTTGTACTTCCCTATTAAACTAATGAAAAAGGCTGGAATTCTAGGAAATTCTTTTTAGAATTATGCCTATGAATGCCTTTCTTTCATTAATGGCCTCAATTTTGTAAATATACATAGTTTATAAACCTTATGTTGAATTTAGTCATTTTGGGTTGAGTTATAATTAAATTTCACTGAATATTACAACATTTTAGATAATTTTTCCAACAATGATTTGCAAAGATTTAACCATTCACTTTAATTTGTAATATTCTTGAAAGGAGAGTTTTCCTGTTGTAACATCCATTCCTTTTCTTGTAAATCACTTTTCTGTTAATACCCAAGATATTTTAAGTGAGCATTAATGATTGGTTCTTACGTCTCTGTTGAAAAACTAGCTCCATGATACCTGTGTTATAAAGTATCTCTGCTTACAATTCTTATGGAGGATGTGCTTGAATGTATGCTTGAGCCAAAAGAAATCAAAGATGATTTACAGTAAACTTTTGCTGAGACCTATTCTTGCCTTTCTGAAAAAGAGAGAGGAACTCATTTGGTAGAGTATGTGAGTATTTTAGAGTTTGAAAAACCCATAGAAAATATTTTCCATTAATCAAGATTTTGGCTGGTTAATGGAGTTCTGGAGAAAATTATGTTCATAAGCTGAACTGTCAATATGTAAGGGAAGTTATGATATTAGTGTGCAAATTAAATAGCCTAAGAGGAAAGATAACACAAACTGCAGTGTTTCTTAGATGCATTAAGTGGTGGTAATGAGAATGAAATTTGTTGAGAAAATTTGCTGACAATTTCAACCCTGTTAGTAAACATGATATTTCCTTGTGGTTGAGCTTTCTTTTAATAGTCTTCATTTTGATCACCTTCATAGCTTGTTGCCCTTTTATGTTACTTATGCAAGCAAGAATTAGTTAGTTAATGGTCTTTGTTTTACCCTTTTCAGAGTGACATCCATTGCTGACCGGCTGAATGTAGAGTTTGCTCTGATTCATAAAGAGAGGAAGAAGGCGAATGAAGTGGCAGCCATGGTGCTAGTTGGTGATGTCAAAGACAGAATTGCTATTCTCGTTGATGACATGGCAGACACTTGCGGTACTATCTGTCATGCTGCAGAAAAGTGAGTGTAATTTTTTATTTCTGAAAATATCTCACTGATTGTTTTGCACTATGGTTTATACTTGTATGTTTTCTCAGGCTGGTAGATGCTGGTGCAACAAAGGTTTATGCCATACTGACTCACGGCATTTTCTCAGGACCTGCCATATCTCGTATAAATACTGCCAATTTTGAGGCAGTTGTTGTAACTAATACCATACCACAAGAAAAGCACATGAAGGAATGTCCTAAGATACAGGTAACTTGATTCTCTTTGGAAAAGTTTGAATTGAAAATTATTTTAAAGTTGCATAAATGTATGAGTTAATTAATGATTCACTGGCAGTGTTTGTCTGTAGGAAAAATGTTGGTACAAGGAATGAATTTAAACAAAATACATTTGGGTATATTCTAATTGTTAGAAATTGAAAAGATATTTACTTTTGCTGATAATGTTTTTTTATTGCAGTGCATTGATGTCTCCATGATGTTTGCCGAAGCTGTCCGTAGAACACACAATGGAGAATCAGTATCATATCTTTTCTCCAATGTGCCATATTGATGAGACAACTTGATGCAGTACTCCAGTTTTTTGCCTATTTTGAAGTGTTGCAATTCCTCAGAATCTCACTCGTGCAATTGGCTTGTAACATTCTGTAGCCATTGGAGAAATCAAATTGATGACAAAGAATTGCTGTGTGCCTTCTCATCTTACAATGAAATTAACCCCACTGTTTACCTAATGAGGACATTTGTCAACTGGTGTATCAGATCAAGGGCATCATTCCATTACCCAGAATAAATAAGGAGCCAGCTTGAAACTACCTTGACATGATTTTTATTGTTTTTAAGGAATTGAATGGCTTGTTTTGAAATTTATCTAATTGGTTTCTTTTGAGACGAATTTTTTTATGTTTGATTTACTTATGTATCATGGAATAATGCATTGTGACATTTTTATTTTCCTCTACTAGTCCCAAAGTAACTTGACTTTTTTTGAGTACATGTAGCAATGGATTGACTTCCCCTATTAGCAGGACTGTCTTGTAGTATACTGAACGATCTAATAATTTTCAACTCCATTGATTTTCTTCTCTAAAATTGACGTATGTGATAATTCCTTGGTGTCAATGGATTTAAATATTTGCAGAAAATTTTTGATTTATTAGCTTTAGGTGTAGAAGGATTTTCAATGTGCTGTATATATTTTTGTAATTTTGACGCCTTTGTTTTATGATGTTGCAAATTCAAATATTCTTAAATTCATGAATAAAGACTTCTGGTTTTCAATGATAATTTGTTGTCTGTATATTATTTCAATGTTAATAATGAACTTGTAGTGATGCTTTCACCAAATTTTCTGGATAGAAAAAATAAGAATTTTTTTGGGTATTTGTTGAAATATATTTATTAATCATAACTACCCTTGAATTTGAAGGATATTAAGGCAATGTTGGCATCCTATTACACTATAATGGGATGAAGTGATTTTGGGGAAGTAGTCAAGAAGCAGTTGGTCGGGGTTTAACTCTTACTCAAAAGATTTAGGCTTAAAAATTACTTTTCCAAGCCGTTTTGCAAATATGTATCCTCCTTGTGATTTTATAAAAAAAGAAATTAATCATGATTTTGCTAAGTACTTTCAGAACGCACTAAGAAATTGAAATATTTGCTATCCACAAAATACATTTATTCAGGCCCAGATTTTTGTGTTGGGTTGCACCAACATCACAGAAGCTTCACATTCTACAGCAGTTCAATGGCTGTTGAATGTAAAGCTTCTGTACCTTATGATGTTGTAACCAAACACCAAAACCTGGCTGTGAATAAATATAAATAAATTTTGTAGGCAGTATATATATTTTAATTTCTTAGGGCATTTTACAATGAATTTCCACCAGATTTCACTTGAGACTATTAATTAAATACTTACTTGTTATAGTTCAGTACAAAAATACTTTAAACTGTTAATGCTAGTCTCATCCAAACTTAGCAACCTATGGAGAATGAGACATGGAAGTCTGATGTGACAGAGACTCAAACTTCAGTCTCACAATGTCTAGTTAATTGCTCTGACTATTGAGCTATCCAGCCAGAATATATATACAGGCTGTTCAGGAGACTGTTTGCTAGGGTCCTTGAGTTATACAGAGTATGTTGCATTGTTTACAGCCACAACCTCATAGAGGCACTGGCCATATGAAGAGATAGTAGGAAAACCCCTCTTAGGTTACAGATGACTTCACACATAAAATCATGCTCCTAGTAAAATTTGCTAGGAGAAACAGGCATGAAAAAAGTCTTATGTGACCAGAACTAACAAGACTTATTCCTTTCCTATCTATTTTGGAATTTTCTTAGGTACACACCTTCACTTGCAAAGTCACCTCTAACCCTTCCCCTCAAGTTTGCTATCTTTCTTAAATGGTGAAAATTTTAAGGTTCTAATGGTCACCAGTCATTTCTAACATTGAATTCAAAAGTTGCATCCTTGGTGATGAAAGACAAATTATGATTTTTGCAACCCACAACCGACCAGTGAAAATTCAGAATAATTCCAAGGAGAAGTGATTCTAAATTTCTTGTTTCTATTGGAATGATTAAGAAATTTGACAGCAAATTCTTGTGCAATTGATAAATTCAGGTCAAAAGAGGTCAGGAATTGAATGTCAATATGTCATGATCATTTTGTCTTCATAATGAGACTAAAAGTATTCCATAAGCATGTTGCTTCAAACCTGATTAATATTAATCTTTTCAATTCCTCCAATTCATTTTAGCCAACTTCAGAATGTAGTCAACATATAGGCAGCCAAGTTAAAAGGGCTGACAGCCTGACCACATTTTAAGTTAAGCTTTCTTTGTGCATGCACCACACCTTGCAAGATAGGATATTGAGAGAAATTTAAAAGTAAACAATGTTGTTGAAATGGAATGCTTAAAGGCTGTTGATGATGAAATAGGAAAGTTACAGGTCAAGCATAATGAATGAATATGGACTAAAAGAGAATGATTGTAAACATGAAGTAAATGTGTAAGGCTAGTTTAAGACTGGAGTGGAAAAACTAAACCTGAGAGCTACTAAGGAAACAACCAGCCATGACTTTAGGAAATAAATTCAATTTCAAATTCAGGGGAAGCATACTTACAGCAATGGTGCAACTCCACTTGCCTAAGTGGGATGTGGAGTTGTATTAGTAGCCTTAGATTTATTATTTATTCAACTTCAACATTTGGCCTCCACAATAAATGAGTATTCCGTTAACCACTTCCATGATGCACCTGAGACATCTCATGGTAGAGAGTGGTTTAAAATCAAATCACAACTGTGATATCTCATATTTAGCATTATCTGCTTTTTGCCCATATTTTACTTTCAAAAATATATCTCAGTTAAGTTGTCAAGCATATTGTGTTTGACATACTTTTCTTTGCATTCCATTTATGTTTACCCAAGTTGGATATACCCTAAACAGGTTGAAATTAAAGGAAATAAAAATGTGAAATATAATATTAAATAGCAACCCAAGGGGAAATAGACTTTCTCACCATTCTTAGTTAAACATAAGGACACAATTTAATAAATAAAAATATATGCTGTTAACCAAGTCCAATGTTATAAAAAATTTAGGGAAGGAGTTAATGATTAATCAATGATTTTCATGAAGTCATCTAAAGCCCATTATTGATGCAATAACATGAAAAGTCTCTCCATTGAGGTTGGACTGCATGTCTCTCATTTCATCTAATAATTTCCAAATGCATTAACATTGCTTAGAAAGAAGAAAAATCTGTTTAAACATAGTGGGTAATGTCCTCAAGACAAAATACTTATGAAGCCTGAAATAAAGGGTAAGAATTGTAAATGTTTGTAAAGCAAAAAGAAATATGCAAGAACAGAAATGTATGAGGGCAAAGAGAAAATCTTAAAATGGAGAAAAAAACCTTGAATGTTTCTATTTCTCTAGGAATTAGCAAAAAGGTTGCACATATTTTCTCAAGTGGCAGGCAGGTTGCACCATAACAAATGGCATTTTAGTTGTGAAAAGAAGTTTGCTACAGTTGGGATACACACTGACGAGCAAAACCACACAGCCATTCATTTCCTTCATAGCAAAAGCATGAAAACAATCAAAATACACTGTAGAATGAAAGTATCACCAAGTATTATTCCGTCACTTCCACAAGTTTTGGCTAAAGAATGAAAACAGCATAACTTATGGTAAGATACTCCACAACTTTGTGTGCTACATCATGACTTGATATGTGCATGCATTCATAAGTTAAAGGTGCCATGTTGAATCTTTGTTATTCTGAGGTGCAAAGCAATACTTTGGAGCATTAAATGTCCCTGGAGTTTTATTATAACTATTATATTACTTCCCATAAAAATCTTCTCAAGAACCTTTCACAAACCTTATTCAGACAGAAACTGAGTGGACTTTTGCAGGGCATTTTTGTACATGATGATGCTTGCCCCACTCTCCAAACTCCCCACTCTTCAACAGCTCCAACTTCAAGATCAGCTCTTCGGAAGAATTACCACACACCCCACTCAATTGTCCTGGAGCCTTCAAAATTTAATTTTTTAACACCTCTTAAAGAGACATCACCAGGAAAGGTCTTCTGATAGAGGTGCAGCAGGTGGAAGAGAGACAGTGCATTTGAATGAAATGCAACAGAAATATTATTCAAAGATTATATTATTGTTGATCACTTTAGATTCATAAATAGTAAAAAGAAAAAAATTAAAACATTCATTTGACACGCTCTGGGATGAAGGACTATAACATTTAATGATGCTTCAAACTGGTTTACCCAAAGTGATATTGCTATGAATATAATTAATGAGAAAATATTTACATCACAAATTTGTAGGAAAAATAAACAATATGCTGAATTTAAGGTTCAATTTATTGACCATTTCTGCATATGATGCCCAGACAGCAATGTTTTCAGGCATGACCCAAATAACGCCATGAAGAAGCTTTATTATATCAAGAATTTAAAGGATATATCAGAACTCTGAATGGTTTATGACAAATTCTATTAACAGATATGACAGCAACTCATCTTAACTCACTCAAATTTTCATACATACTTGTTATAAGTCTGGAAGTGTTGTTAATTCTTGTTAAAAATTTATTACAATATATACTACATATAAAGTACACTGCAGCTCTTTCCAGTGGATATTTTAAATTATATAAGACTAGTAATACTATACACTTTCTTTGGATAGAAAAGTAAGCTTCATAATTCAATACACACAGAAAATCATGCCTGAATTTAACAACAACAAAAACTGCTCAGAGCCCAGGATAACAAAGAACCTCAAACACTTTAAAAAACCAACAATTCTGCTAATGTTTAACAAATAATAAAAAATGTTCATGGAATTTGACAATCATGTTGACATTTTTTCAGAAAATGCTTCAGTTATTGCATAGCAAGAAATATTATAAGTTTGCATTGTACTCCATGAAAAGCTAAAATATATTCTGAATTTTTATTATTATGTGTTCCCAAAATCTACTCATGGTAGAGGGTAATTAGTTTAATGGTTAAACTTTTTAATGATAACCAGATTTTACTCAAGAACTTTTTGGAGGAAATACAAGTCCAGGCATCCACTGTGTCACTGCAAATAAAAAAATAATTCAGAAATAAAAACCTTATTCCCTTTTTACAAATCAGAATGTGCTTATCTTACGTATCATACTTACCTAATCAGTTTACATTAAAGAGATAAGAAACAATTTTGTTCTTTCATAAACACCAAAGAATACTGCTCCACCAATGGAAATCCACATTACTCTTGGTAATATACCAGCATATAACCTTATGGAATGTGCAATTATTAAAAATAATATAAACTATAAAAAATTTGAAATTATGATCCTTTAAATTTATATAATATGTTGAACAAGTAAAAATATACTGAACAAGTTTGAACAAAAAAAATTGAACAAGTAAAAATATTCTGAAAACATTATTCTAATTATACCTTACCCTCTGTAACCTTTTGTTGCATGAATTTCTTTCAGTACTGAGTAAACATCGAGTTTACCCTGCCTTGAAGTATTTAACATTATTTGCGTCTTTGCAACATCCATTGGTGTAGTCAGGGCTGCAGAAATTCCTCCTGTACAAAGAATTTGATTGGGATTAAAAGCTACATCCAAAAGACTTTATCAAACCAATAAAAAATTTTCTACCTGCTATAGCACCACAAATAGATACACGCACTGCTCCCAGTTCCTCATTGATGCCTTGATGCACACGATGCATGTGCCAGTATGTCTTAAAGCCCTCCCAGAGGGGAAATTGAATTAGAGAAAATGGAATTTCTCTTAATAGGGTAGAAAAATATCCCTGATACAGACCTCTTAGTCCTCCTTGTTTGATAATGTTACTGAGCACCATAAACACAGACTTTGAAGCTGCCACTTGACAGCGCTGCTTTACAATTTCCACTGGTACACGCACTGTACATGCAGTCTGTAAGAGGAAAATATAGAAAGAAAACCAGCTGAAATTAAAGAAATTACTCTGATGTACAGTGGAATCTATCTTTTCATCATTTGTCACATTCTTTGTCGTTGGTTTATTTACTCCCAAACCATAGAGAGTAATGTTAAATAATAACACATTCATCATACATCAAATCGTCATTTCCACACATCTATCATTCATTTCATTTCGTCACCAGAAATTTTCCCCAGTCCATAATTTCTCTTACTTAAGGGAAAAGTCTTAAGGTCCAGTAAGGGTCACAGTCATAGGCACATCCAGAATTTTTGCTTGGGGGGCTGAACTTAAGGATTGTGACCAATAATCTCGAACAATGTCATGTGAAATAATTGATTCTCATTATAAGAAAGTGCTGCCGATAAAGATACATTTTAAGTGCACAAATATTTGTTAACAAGACCGTTGAAAATCTGTTTCCAAATAAAATATTTGAAGAAATTTTGGGGGAGGGTTTAAGCCTGTAAGTATAGTCCCCATTTAAGGGGTTAACCAATCTTTATATCTCAAAAGGAAGATACAGAAGTAAAACTACTAACATTACTAACCGATAAATATATAATGATAGCCTTAAATGCTAACGGTAAATAAAGGCAAGAGGCTTTGACCATTATGGAGCAATATCATTGCATTAACTCCCTGCCTCGAGGCAGTTGAAAGCCTTAATCCATTCCTGACTGACATTGTAACAAGCATTAAATTATCAATGTAAGTCAAACTCTGCTGAGTGGAGCTTTTGTTTAAAAGTCTGACATTATGAGAGATACAATCATTTTAGCAATAAACTCTATCCAGTTAATTGTTGTTGCTGAAACGCTTGGTTGATGCAGCTTTCAAAGTTAGCACATTTTTACTGTTCCAGCCCCCTCATCTCTAATTAGCTGCTGCACCAAAAACTGATAAATGTGATTAACAGCGTCTTTTCTTGCAATCCTTCATATTCACACTTCCATCTAATATAACATTAATCACACTCACAACTTCTCCACAGGAAGCCCCCAACATATGCACCAGGGGTAACCATTTTTCTTCTACGAGAGGACAGCATTTCCTTTTGACCCAATCATATGTACAAAAGAACACGGCAGCTGGAAATATAGCATTATTTAAATCTTTTTTAAATTCCGACTGTAACATACTTAAACGTCAAAAGTTTAAAAGAATTCAGCAATATGATCCCTCGCCATTAATAAATAATTTTAAAACGATACTATCAACAATAGGATATGAGTATGAAAGGTTTTGAATGAAACTAATGATAAACGAAAGATACTTAGACAAGCCAAACAATGTTGTTAATTTATTTAAGATTTCATAGCTATTCTGTAATCTTACAAAGAAATGTAATCACCAATGAAGCTACGTTAAATCCGTTAAAGCATTTTTTATATTTAATCATCCTATGATCACCATGTTTCATTGCAGCAGCTACTTTAATATGCAAAGGGAAAATAAATTTGACTCAACCAAGCATAATATGCCAACCTGTGGTTATCTTGCAAACATTATTTGTATCATGCAGCAATCCTAAATTATAAAAATTTCTATGAAGAGAAATACTGAGGAACTATTCTCTCTAATGCCAACTTCATGCACATTGAAAATAAAACACTGAGATTAACTTATGTAGGAATGAACTTCCTCGATACTTTAGAATAAAGTTCTTTGGACTTTCATAAGGAGATATTTTATACCAAACAAGGCGTAACTTTCTTGAGATCCACCAGTTACACAACTCTTCGGCATACGTTACAATATCTAGTTATATTTAGGAAAAAATAATGCGATATCTAACCATTAGGTGCCGAACCTGCGGCTGCTGGACCCAATCCAGCATAAATTCCTCTAAATCCACCTGCTTTCCAAAACCCCTGACGAGATTGTAATCGAGTTTTTATTGTATCCAGTGGAAATAGGGAAATGTCCACTGCAGTTCCGGCGGCTCCCCCAGCCTAACGTAATCCCATGAAATTAATTATGTCTTTTTACTTTACTATTTTTAAAAATAAGCAATTAAACTTCAGCTCATTTACCATGAGGGAGATAAGAAAATCATTATTTCCTCCATTCATCTGCTCAGCCAGCGTAAGAATTGTTACCTAATTGAAGCTAACGAAGAAATCATTCTTTTTTAATAGTATACTTCAGATTTCTCTCCAGTAGAAATTCATGGTAGCAAAAAAAGGATCACTTATTATATTTTCAGTAAATGATTGAAAACATATCTGCGTGATTTAAAATACCACGAGAAGCGACGTTCAGTGTACGTCAACTGTTCGTCCCCCAAGGCGGGTAGTTCGAAATTCACTTTTCTATGATCATAAAATACGCCAAATCCTACAGATCTCGTCTATAAACTACAGAAGGTACAGCCGTGGAAAGAGGTTTTGAGGGTTCATGGGTGATAGGAGTTCTGGGGAAGTCGGAATTTCGCACCCAGACCCCCTTTCGTAGAGTCACCCCTGTCTTTCAACACTTTGGGAGAATTTGGGATGAAAAGGTAAGTAAAACATTTCATACCAGTTTTCAGCCCAATACTTCTTGTCCCGATTAGTTGAAAGCCTGAGAAGGATCTACATCTTTCCCATAGAATATTCTATGGGAATAGTTCACAGAAGATAAATAGGACAATGTGGGATTAGTTCACAGAGTTCCCATAACTGGAATTAAGAACCCATTACAGAAAACTGCTTCAAACCTCCACATGCTTTGGACTAATATTTCACTACCAGCTTTCATACATTTATTTCTTTTAAAGCTACTTTCGCCATTCTTTTACAACTCTTCACCAGTCTGCTTACACATAAAGGTAAGCTGGAGATGAAGGACAGCCTTGTCTTATCAATCCTCTATCAATTCTGATTCACCGTCGGCTCTTTAACCAAAATTGTGCTGGGTAACTAAGGTAAAAATTCCAAAGGAATGCTCATCTATCTCTAGATATCTATCTATATCCAATCTCCTTTAATATCCTCATTAGTTTAACCATTGTGCTTAGTCAAAAGACAAATTTATTCCTTAATCCTAAACAGATTCAGGTGAGACTTTCAGGGTATGTTCCTTGCTCAAAAATAATAGATAGGTGTCTGACCATTGACACGACAAGGTTTTTTTAAATGCAGAATTAGCAACTGAAAATGGGAGTTAGGCAACAATGACATACAAATGCATCACCACGCAGCTCGCAAAATTTTCCCAGTAGAGAAATACCCATTTTTTACAAATAACTTATTTTTTCACAATTTAATTTTATCTCCCTACCCTCCAAACATTCTTTACCTTTTCCGTCAACTTTTATTCAAATATATGTTAGGTCAGAACCCAAGCAAGTAGTATATTATAACATAATTCCGAAGGTATTTCTCCCTTACTTGAGTCTAAGAGACTACAGGATAAGAGAGGAGAAAATTCAGAGAATGGAGTCTTTCTAGACAGATGTGTCATAGATTGGAAAAACCTCAGTAGACAGAAAAAGAAATTGGAAAGAGTTTATACTGAAGCAATGCAACTTACAAAGAGAACATGAGTTGATCAAATATTGAGAGGGGTTAGAGGTGGGATTCAAGATTTTTAGAAGCAGGTTCCTTATATATTTTTTCTAATGAATATGCAACCATGCACTTCAGTACTGCGAAAATTTTTCTCATTATTCTAACTAAAAATATGTTTACAAAGTTTAGGATGAAATAAGAATGCAAATTTATGCATTGTTCAAATTTAATGTATTGTTCTATTGGGTACAAATGGATTTAGGATCAGGTTCAGCAAACTCAGGAAATCCTGAGATTAGGCTCATGAAAAACAGTGAAAACTGGCTAAGTGCCACAGCTAAATGGAATTAAAGTAACTGAAATTAGAATGGGGAAAAGACTCATGGGAAGATCAAGTCCAAAGTAAATAGGTGATATACAGGGAGGGATGATTAACCAAGAAGAAAAGGAAAGGGTGACAAGTGGGGAATTTTAAAATGCCTTAAACTACCAAGAGGTGGACAGGTGGATAATGAAAGACTTATGTAACGTACATACATAGGCAGGGCTGTGCCAAGGGGTTAGGCAGCAAGACAACTTGGTCCTCTGGTGGTGCCAAGAAGAATGCTAAGATCTTAATTTCCACAATAATTCACATTTAATATGGAGATGATTATAATTCTTTTTTTCCATTCATTTCAATGAAAATCAAGCAAAGTGCCGTAATGGTAAATTAAAATATGGCATATGACACCTTACCTTAGGCAGCAAAATTGCTTGGCACAACCCTGAACGTAGGAGCATGTGTGTATATATAATATATGAAGTTACTCATCCTAGGATTAATCTAAGCTCACCTTTCTTAAGAAACATACAGAAGGTACGACTCATGTGATCCTACTGTAGCAATGAGTTTTAATCCACTAAAAGCAGTTTTTGCAATAATTAGCATATAATTATTAAAAAGATATTTTTCCAATAAATATTATACTACATGAACTCATGAATTTTTTAATAATAATAGAAATAACATTTAAAATCAATCACAACTACAAAGAGAGCATTATATTTTACATAATTCTCAGAATCCTATCAATTACCAAGACATTTTTCCAATTCCAAGCACTTTGTCAAGTAATCGTCCATTTAAATCTTCTTCTAATGATTGTCAGTAATCTTATGATGGAACAGCTTCTGATTTTATCCTATTCTCAACATATTCAGGCTGGAAGTAGAAAAGAAGTCATAAATTCGATCAACACATAAAATTGGGTAAATTTATTCAAATAATAATATCAGGAACAATCAGATAGGCATGGATTAAGGAATATTTATTACCGAAACAAACCACCAGCTATTGGGTTTGAAAATGAGACGTCCAAAAAATCCCATTCCATCAGTTGGTGATATTGCATGCAGATGCAGATGATGGACAGAATGAAATGGAGGCCAATGGAAACCAAATCTAAAATGCGAATTCATACACAATCCTCAGAAATGGCAGAATCAAGACTTATAGACTCTGCTTCAAAGACTTTACATATTATGTTAGATTGAAAATAGAGATTATGACAAATTTTGAAGCTGAAGATAATTTTTAAATAAATAATAAGCTAGTTTTAGCATACTCCAATTTGCTTTATTTCACCTTATATCGTCTAGATTGGCTCCATTATCCCCTAATACCTGCTTGGCAATATCTACAGACCTGGAAACTAAATAAGATTCTGTGGTTAAATTGAACTAAAAAACATAGGCCACATCATATCGATCATGGAAGATTTATTACCGATGTGAATTTGGTCCTTTGTTAAAGATTTTGCATCTGGAATGTGTTTTTTAGGGACGATTAAGTAATGATACTTTGAAGCTGGTTTAATATCAGAGAAAACAATAAAATCGTCATCCTGGGAAAACGATGGCATTATTAATTTTCATTATAAATCAGAGGCTAATTTGGATTTAAATTAATAATCTCACCTCATACAGTAATTTGGTTTCCGTTTTTCCTTGGATTATTTTACAAAATATACAATTATCAACAGTGGATCCTTCCATATTTCACTTCTCTACACACAAATCCTCTAGATAATAGAATATAATTCAATGTTAACATAGAATAAATGATAGTAATATTATCGTAGAGAAAACACCATTTTTAAACCCAAAACATACTTAAAATTTAATCAAACGGGGTTCAGTAAGATAAATTGTCAACTCACGCAAAAGAATTTCCTAAGGATTAAGTATACACTTATTGTACGTAAAATTATTTCATTCACATATATATGTTTACACCATATGAATGATAATTCACTACGAAATTCGTCCCAAATTAACACTAACATATTAACTGAAGTGTGACATGCTGAAATACTTATTATTAATATTTCAACAAGTCATTCGCATTAATTAAAGATATATTGAACCTCTCAAATTATTGATCCACGTATTTTGTCCCTTCACTAGAGATTTCACTAAAGAAAAAATGATCACATTTTTACGAGGACATTCATTGTAACTATTGACGTTCTTAAACCGTATAATATGTTCATAAAGCGAACTTACAACGCTTGTTTCTACCTTATTAAATCTAATTTTGCAAGTGACGAAAATTAATTTGTTCTTATACTGCGTGGCCTCTTATTTTAGATACTTCAACATTTCCATATCATAAACAATTCTTATTAATCCTTAAATGAACATTTATTATGAATACAGCTTCATCCACCAATTGATACAGATCAATTACACCAATTCTAAGTTCACCCTTGGTTCAGTGCGTTTCATACAAAAATTGACAACAGATTTGCCAGATAGATGTCTCATACTCAGAAACAGCCTTATCAGCTGTTTTTGCGAATGAAATCTCCCAAATCTACCTACTTAACCTACGTAAAGAGCATAGAAAGGGATCGCTTCCGACCAATTTCCACCAATGCCATCGGTTGAACTTACCGGAAAAATAAAGGAAATCATGCTCGATTACAATGCTTAGGACCACGTCAGTGCCGTTCTGATAAAATTATCCTTACGTAACACCACCTCTTCGCGATTTTGTATTTTCAAAAGTGAACTAGAAAGTCAAACATGGAATTAATGTGTGGGAACTTTCAGCTTGAAAGAAGCGAAAATTTGGATGAATACTACAGGGTCATTGGTATCTCGCAACGTACTTTGATGTTGACGAAAATGAAATTACAAATGCAAGTATGCTAAAACGTTAATTTCCTTTCTAGGAGTGCCATATTTTGTTAGACTAATGCTATGCTCAAGTAAGCCTTCCCTAAATATTTCTAAGGATGGAGATACTTGGTCATTGAAGACCTCTACACTCTTCCGTACTTCTGAACTACGTTTCAAATTAGGAGAAACGTACATGGATAAAATGCCTTCTGGGGTTGAATTGGAGGTTGTTTCATTAGTTGAATTTGCTGTTACTTATTTTGCTGAAATACTTTAAATGCTGTCGTTTTAATTTTATCGGTGACTTTTCCAGAATGTAACTGAAATCAACAGGAATTCAATGATAACCAAATCAAAAGTCCCGAATGGGCAAGAGTTCGAGAGAGTTTACGATTTTTCTGAGATGGAGATGATTATGGTACTTCAGGAATAATTTTATTTACTGCTGACTATTTCTCATTTTACTGCTCAATCTTAGCGACTGCCTCGCAAATAAAGCATTGTGGAACAAGTTTACGGTAATGGTTTGCATGATTAGAATTCTTGATTGACAATTCAGTGAAGTACCTGATTAACAACCTTTACTTCACCCGATCTTAATTGTATTTTATAGCGCAGAGGCCTTTTCTCATCATCTAAAATAACTCTTCTATAGTGTGCTTTCTAATTACTAACTCCCCTGCCGTTTTGAAAATTATTATCTAGCATGAAATATAACCATCCAAATCATAAATTTAAGTTTCCAGTGTAATTTAAATAAAGAATCATATTTATTCCGGAAAATTGATCGTTAATTTACACCTCTTAGTCAATCTTGATAATACCAATGTGGGGCTTCATTGCTTTTTCCTGTTTGAATTTAGCCACAGGCAATTATCATCCATACTTCTTAAAATGTAACTTACATTTTTTCAATCCTGAAAATTACAACTTGCATAATTCCCATCTTTATCAGTGTTGTATTTCCATGTTCGGAAAATAGCTTATTATCTTTAAATTTTTCAAAATTAACTTCCACCATGACTTAAATTCACTATCTCAGTTTTAAATTGTTTATAAAAATCAGAAGCATCCAATGCATGAGTACGTTGGCTGCATGTTCGTCATTAAATATGGAAGCAAATGTTAAGTTATTGTGGAGATGAATCAATATTCTTCATTAGCTAATCTCCTTTCTAATTTGCTTAATTCCTTTAAAATAAACTTGGAAAGTTTGCTTAACCTTTAAGCTGGTACTTAGTTCCTCAATTGGTAGTGCTTTATAAGCTGAGAAATGATAAAATTGGTTTGGCTTGCTGAATTGTTTTTCTTTCTTTCTACCTGTAAGATGCCAATTTCAAAATATTCAAATAATTTTTAAACAAAGGCTCCAACTTTTCCAAATGCATAAGTAACAACAGGGACAAAAATATTGTTTGCTAACCAACATCACAGTTAATGGGTTAATCTGAAATGGACACCTCTTTTACATTTGTTTGTTGGAAGTGTAAATGAGTTGAAGATAACTATCTATTAGTGTAATTCTCATATGAAATGCATTTGATTTTAATAAGATTATAATTGGTTGAAAGAATTAAAGTAGCAAGCCACTATACGTGGACGTTAATCACATTTTATGGGAATAACAGCATGGAAATCCAACCATTTACCTTTGGCATGCAACTGTCATTTTTTTGGAGAGAAACAAATTATTTTTTTTTGAAACTTGTCATCAGATCTCACTAAGACAATGCTCTTGCATTACAGACATTAAAGCATGACAGTGGAATTGAAGCAAAGAGATACTTCAAGAGAGTTGAATGAAAGTATTTGAGTTTTTGTGAGCAAACATTTCATTCGAAATAAAAGAAAAAATATTTCAATCAACTGAATTTATTGATGATTTAACATTCAAACCATAACTCAGCATAAAATGCTTTTGCAGTTGTCATTCCTGATTTATAACTTTTTCTTCATGTATGATTCCTGTAATTTTGTATATTATGAACATAATGCAAAAAAATAAAATAGCTTTTTCATCAATTATTTCATATTTGTGAAATAAAGCCTATCAATTAAGCAACTTCCATTTATAACACATCCAGATTAAAATTAAAAGTTGAAACACTCGCAAAATGTTGCTGCTTAATATACTAGGGAAAACTAACACATTTAGAAAGGGGATGATTTAAAGATGAACAATGAAAAGATTCCCCTCTATGAAAAAGGCTAGATTTTGTTTAAGAGCGAGTCTTCAAACCCAAACCTTAATGTGAGTATGATACAAATACAAGAGAAATAAAAAGAATAAGCTGAAGCCACAGAACCCTCAATTGTATTTTTTTATAGTTTTTGTGTAAGACATAAATAAATCTTCCTGAATTCTACTGTTCTAAAAGTTCCATTTCTGATAACATCTGACATGTAATGCAATTTCAACAAGCTTTCGAGGAGAGCCTGAAAACATCTTAGTCATTATGGTGGGAAATCTATTTTCCATGAAATGCCATGCTGGTGTTAAATAACATCCTCTGTTTCTGCTTCTTCTTCTTCTTCCCTTGGGAGACAACTGGGACATCTAAGAGTCCAACATGAAAAAGAAATTATAAGGGCTCATGAGAGATTTAAGATTGGATAATGCACAAACAAAAAGCACTGAAACAAACCATACAAGTTTAGCAATGCTATCAATACAAACATTGGCAAGGAGCCTATAAATTCAGGATAGTTATTATTATACTGGATAATATTAAGCATCATCCACATCATGCTTCAAATATATTAATCCTATATTTCAACATCAAAATTATAGTTGTAAAGGTACAAAATTAACTAAAATTAAGAGATGATACTTTCTCATATGTTTAACTTGTGACAAAAGTAACATTAAGTAGCATATAAAGCAGAACATTTTAAAAATAAATACCAACAGAAAGTCCAAAAATCTAATTTAAGAAACAACTACATAAAGCACAATAAATGGCTGCATATAACCTTGAAGTCTTAGGTTACCTGCCCATTGTTTAGAAAAATTAATTAAATAATAAATTATAGGGACATGAGACAAGTTGGTATCATAATTACACTCAGAAATTAGTATTTGATTCATTACTACCTAACTATACTTTATGTGCCCAATTTAAGAGAAAACACTCCTATTTTACTCGTGTACTTCAAAACTGAGGTGAAATGATTAACTTAGGTTTGCTAAAGCTTAACAATAACATGTGTGATAAATTATTTCCTGAGAAATATTAAAATGATTGACCGAAAACAATTTGAAGTATTACTAATTGATGCAAATAAGTATTACAACAAAAGCAAAGGAATTTGGGACATAAACAGGACATCCTGTAAAATTGTGAGAGTGAAAATTCTCAGCAAAATCAAAAGATGTAGCTGTAGAAAAGCACAACAGTCAATTTCAGTTTGTGATAGAATAAACTATTATTAATGAGTTACTGTGGAAATATCTAAATTTAAAAAAATAGAGGAAACATAATTGATGATTCCTTTTCTCCATACTTTAAGAGGGTAAGGTGAAAATTTCTTGGCCTGACACAGATGGCATTCCAATCAGCAAAAATGTACGATGCCTGGGCGTGTCATTAGCTCGTAAGACAAGTTTCAACTTGTTCTCTCAAGTAGTTTGTTTACACATATTGTTGCAGTAGACGTCTTTTGTTTGTGTGAAAATATCCATCTACTAGTGAAGAAATCAAGAAAAACTACCCTCGTTTGAAAAAGAAAAGATCCTCTTCCATCAAGACAATTCATGGGTACACACCTGAGCAGTTTAGATGGCCAATATTATGCAATAAAGTTAAGATTATTACAACATCCACCGTATTCACTGGATTTGGCCCCCAATGACTTCTTTTCATTTCCAAATTTGAAAAAATGAGGGGGGCATTGCCCAAACAGCTGCATATTTTGAGGACCTTCCAAAATCCTACTTTTTGGATAACTTAAAAAAGTCACCTTGCTTGGGAAAGTGTATAGAGTTAAATGGAGATTATGTTGAAAAATTTTTTAAAAAAATCCACAGAAAATAATGTTTTTCTATCTTTTTCTATGAACTTATAGAACGAACCTTGTAAGGTGCAGTTGATTCATTACATACATAATTTCCTCATTAGAAGTCTCTAAAAATAATTGCTACTACAGAATCTTCCTTACAAAAAACTTGCACAGCATTAGTAAAGAAGACCTTCCACACAAAAACGCATCACTACAAACATTTGCAGAAATACTTCCTGGAAAACTAGAATTTGGTTGGCAACAGTAAATTGTTTAGGTAGTTGAATAAGGTGCGGTAGGGTTGATAACAATAGAAGCTGATAGAGTATCAAAGGCTTACTATACAATTTCAGCAATGTTTTACATTAGATTAGAATCCCCGGTGGATTTCAATATGGCTGGGAGTACTACCATTAATGAGAAAGCGGTTAAATCGCTTATCATAACAACAAAAGGAAAATTACACAATATGGCAATGCTAGGTTCATATGCTGAGGAAAAAAATACCTTTTGTTATTTTAAAAATTTAAATTAACTTACTTAAGAGAAGCTGCTAAGTGAATAGTTTAAATGCAATGAAACTGGATGAGTGACTGAGAAACTAATGATCTATAGGTTTGATGATGAATGAAATAGTTGACCAGGATATTCATTGAGATTAAAGGGAATGCTGAAAATTTATTTCTTGGCTTTATGGTTATAATAATAGAAGAAACAGGAGGATCTTCACGTGAAAATGGATGTGATTTGCAGCAGATATGCATTTATAATCTTGAAATCTATAACATTGGAGTCTCATATTTGCTAATTTGTATGCGATTCTTGTTTAGATGCAAAAAAATTACTATTATTTGTCATCAGATCTCACTAAGACAATGCTCTTGCATTACAGACATTAAAGCATGACAGTGGAATTGAAGCAAAGAGATACTTCAAGAGAGTTGAANAACATTGGAGTCTCATATTTGCTAATTTGTATGCGATTCTTGTTTAGATGCAAAAAAATTACTATTATTGATCTCCTTCAAAATAAATATATATAAATATCTACCTGATATGAACTAATTTAAATTTTAGAAGTAGTTATTATAGTAATGCACTCCATGCAAATTTTGCTTTCAATTTCAAAGCATTAATATGCATTATCTATACAATTATGTGACAGAAAAATCATAATTAAATTCCAATTTCATATTTTTAACATTATGTTGTTTTCAGATATCTTGAATTTTCAAGGAAAATTGATTAAAACCCATTTTTTCTTAACCTGAGGGGCTGAGAATGAGGGATTGTCTCACATTCAAGGTGTCTAATCATTGAGTATATATACAGTATATATCACTTTCATGGCAAAAATATTATGGGAATTATTTAATTGGTAGGAAACAACTTTATCCAAAGAAAAGTCTCCAATCTCACTAAAAGAATCTTCCCAAGGTTAGAATAAATTGGCAAAAATAAAAATACTCCTAGTAATATACCTGTACAATTCTCTTTTTTCTTGAGAGCCAAGGCAATGGCATCACCAAAACTAAAATCAGCAGCTGAAACATGGCAATCTTGCCCTTCCCCATCGCTGTCATCAGACCCATTTCCTGGAAAACGGTTGTTTCTTGGATTAACAGCTGCCTTGGATGCAGCTGCCTTCAAAATGGCTGCTTTACCATCACTTGCTCTTTTTGTGCTCTTTCCGTCATCTACGGAAACTTTGCTCTTTCCTTCTCGAAGCATCTACAAAGTAGAAATTTAAGCTTCGATCAATCAATACACTCACACATACCATCACTGAATTTGATTTATGAGAGTAGATATAGAGAATACTTGCAAAAGCTTGAAATTAAATATAAATGTGTCAACTACTGTATGAAATAGAGCACTTGCTATATAACTTCCTTTGAAGTCAGTGAAAATAAGAAGGATAGATTATTAAAAATTAATCAATATATAAATCCTATGGATAAATGATTTATAAATTAAAATATGCAGATAGATATTTTTATTATAATCTATAGAATCATAAGTAATGGCAAATCAGCCAAACAAAAATAGACTTAAAATAAGCACTGAAATATAACAGTATCCACAGTCTATAAAAGTAAATAACAGTATGTAGTATACTTATGGAAAAATGATCAAAATCACAGGAGAAAATAATAAAAATATCCACTCCATTGGACTATCCTGCATCAATCGTTGGATTGAAAATAGTATAGACCTGGACTTTTATGAGCTCAGTTGCAATCAGCTCAGCACTCTTCAATTGCTTAGCCTGCTTCCTGGCACTGATGCAGGTGACAATGAAATTTCACCAGAGTGAAATCATAATAATAGACCCGATTCATCTTACCTCCCAATACACTTAGGAAAAATTGCCAACCCTATTTTTTTCCAAACTGTTTATGGAGTGCACAGGAAAAATTCCAGCTGCATAGAAAAAAATTTATGGAGTCCAACTGAATTGTAACTCTGATGCTTATAAAAGGTAAATCAATCAAGATTGGATCTCAAAAGCACAGAGTACGATTCACTTCTATACTGCATTATTGCAAAAATACAAATTTTTGAGTGATGCATGGTCATATTTTTGTGTAAACATGATTCTTGAACTTACCATGTCTTTGTTGGATTAACATTGACTCAGATTAAGCCGGCAATTGATAATGCCTCTATGTATAACAATGAAAAGGCCAAGAATTGTCCTTTCAAACATGTTAACAGGTCCCATTCATGTCTACATTAAATACAACAGTATTCCTAAATTATTACTAGCCTATCTTTCTTAAGTTACACTTTTAGAAATTAACTAATCTGCTTTCTTGTTCATGATTAAAAAATAAATATCTTTGCACATGTACTTCACCTCTTGTACCTATAAATCAAAATTTAAATTAGGTATACCCATACACTGAATGCCAGAAAGAGTTAAAAAGTATATAGCTACTCAAGACCAACTAAGTGCCTTTCTTAAAACAACCCAGAGTAAAACCTCACATTAAATATTTCAGCAGCAAAATGACATTGTTTAAATTATATGCATCAATATCACATGCAATTAATCCAATAAGAAGAAATACGATTTAAATAAACAAAGGTTAAATAAGCACAATTTCCTCAAGACCCTTTGAGACAAGTATATAAGTAATATTCAAACTTACATAGATAAAAAGAAATTACTACACAACTATTCAAGGGTAAAACATGATTCCCAGAACTAGTTACAATTTAAATAAGGGCAGGTACTGTATCCCTTATATCAATATCTAAGGCAGGAAGAATTTACTTTCAAGAAGGCAAAATCATTTTCAAAACCAAAACATGGAAAACAAAATTTAACTTTAGATTTATAACATTCTGACAAGATATTTCCTTAAGCTCATCATAGTAAATAATCAGGAAATCTGTCTTTAATTGGCCTCAAAATCATACATTAGCAGCTAAAGGATTTAAATCTAAAACAATTTTATCAAAAAAGAAATAAATTTACCCACCCGAGCAAAAGACATGACTCCCGGATCTAATCCATGAGTTGGTGGGGAGGATTCAACAGTTTTGTCTATAGGCCCATGGATGGCTTCGTTCTCAGAGGATCTTGACATTGGCTGACCACTTTCCACATCAATCTTGAGACCATCAAATGCCTCAGCCATTGAAGAGGGAGGACTCAAGCTGTAACTATCTGCCTTTGCACCATCCGAGTCACTCATTTCAGGAAACCTTAAAACAATGTGGTTTTGAAAATATTACTAAGTAAACATAAGAAATAGCCATGTAAACAAACTTCCAGACCTTTTAGATGCTACTAATTATATCCTTATGTTTGAGAGGAACCTCCAATTTTTTATTGTTACTATTATAATGATAATTTTATTGAATGTCAAAACTTTACAAAAAAATAAACCAATTTTGAGAAAATAGAAATTGAACTACAAAGTTATTACAAATTGATGCTCAAAACAGTAACAAATTAAANTACTATTATAATTAATATTAATAATTAACTACTGTTAATATTTGTTAATACATTTTAAACCTGCTGAAACCAGTTAGCAGTTAACAGGAAACACATGCGAACACAAAATTGACTCCAGAATTTATTTAGGTGTAGTCTCATAGTTAAGCACTAGACCTCAGAGTGGTTTTTACTCTATATAAAATTTGTGATATAGCTTTTATTCACATAGTGTAAAATTCAGAACATTTACCAATAGCTACAAAGTCTTACAGAGGATTTTTAAATTTGATTCAATATTAACAGACACAGAAATGCTATTGAGAAATGCAAGATCTTTCCAATTTAAATAAGAAAATCACCAATCATCAAAATCTAAAATTATTAATCACAAACAAGATAATAATTAATCACAACTGGAAGCTCAAAACATTTTCCATTATACACAAAAATCTATAGAGAAAGCATACAATAACGCTTAATTTATGCACTCAAAATAGCAACTTACATGTCATTCTGAGAGGTGTCCAGTGAGCTAGCAAAGCCGCAATGAGGGAACTGATGACGAGATTCTAAATGAATATGAGGAGAGGGGAAACGACCCCACTTCTGAGCCTCTTCTTGAGCAGCTCGCTTCTCCCATCTTTGCTCTTCCCGATGACGTTTCTGACGTCGACGATGTCTATACTCTAACTGATCTATAACATTAATAATTCATAAAACTGAATAGTAATAATTTCACATAAAATGAGGTAGAATGAATGTAGAGTACATTAAGCATGAAATATCTTGAGAAAGCTCCACCAATTTTCAAAATTATAGAACCAGTTTTGTTTCATTTAGATCATTTCAACGTAAAACCAAAGTAATCCACTAACAGTAGCTTCAGAATTATTTGAAGTAAAGTAAGACCCCACTTAACACTGCACCGCTTAACACTGTTTCAAGATAGCACGGTTTTCTTGGGATTCCCCGAAATTGAACACAGTATTTGGATTCCTAGAAATTGCGTGAGATTTTGTTACTTTGTTGTATGCAAAACAACTTTCCATCTGGATTGCCAACAATTTGGGAGTCCAATAAAAAGTCTTGGATCACTATGAACACTTTCCAGAATTGGTTTACCAAACATTTTTGCCTGTCTGTTAAACACTACTGCAAATTTTAAAAAATTAGAAACAAAAGCTTTACTTCTGATTGATAATGCTCCAAGCCATCCAACTTAAAAAAAAAGGAATTTCATTAATCCAGCCAAAAGATCAAGGCGTAATATCAGATTTAAAGCTTATTACCTGTGATGGACATTCTGACAACTGATCGATAAAACTGATGAAGTCAAACAAACCATTAGAGATTTTTGGATAAACTACAATATCATGGATACTGTAGACAACATCAATCTTTCCTGGAATGAGGTGACCGAGAAATTTTTGAAAGGAGTATATAAGAATGTACTGCCTGAGCTAAGCAAGGATGTTGACAAGAGAATCCATTGTCGATGTAGACAAAATTGTCAAGCTAGCTAATGAAATAGGGTTGTGAAATATAAATGCCCAAGATATTGAAGAATTATTGCAAGTTACAATAGGTGAAAGTCCTTCAAACATCGATCTCAAAGCATTAGTGGAACAACAAGTGCACGGAGATGATGATATTAGTTTCTGAAGATGAACTTTCAATGGATATTCTAAAAAAAAGTTTAGCCACTATAACGGAAATTATGATCAGTTTATAAAAAATTATTCAAATATTGATAGAAATTAAAATGCAAGAAAGTGTACCAGAGGCTGTAATTCTTTTCTTAAATTTATTCACAGATGCAAGCTTAATGGACAAAAATTTGTTGAAACTATATTAAAATATCATTTTAGAAAAGAGCAAGTCAAACATTACTTCTGATCCCTATGTAATGATAAAATTATGTATTAGATTTTCCATACTTAGGCTTAAAGAGTATAAAATTCATCATTATTATTAATACCTTTAAAATAAACCAATGTCTCCTTGGACACAAGAGGTGGTTCCAGTGAAAGTTCTGCAACTTCAAATTGGCAAGCAAGAGGAAGATGTTGGAAGCAACGGAGGCGTTTCCTCAGCTCTAAAGTCATTGAGCCCACTTCTTTCTCAAGAACACGTCCTTTTAATAACCTTGGGCAGTTTTCCAGAGACCCAAAGCCATGTTTCAGCATACGTACATTGAGTGAATGCAAATAAATGTGCTGGCCATCAGCAGCTGAAATAAGGATGAAACATGACTAACTTGCAATAAAAACAAACTCCTAAATATAGTGATGAAAATCAGAATGTAAGGCAAAAAATACCTTGATAGAAATAGTAATATTTGTTCACTGTCTCTGTATTGGGAGAGCACACAGAACTTGAACTATATTGATTAGATGGAGGAAGTTCAAGGTCTTCAGCAGTAATGCTGCATTCCCATGCATTACCTTCTTCACTTCCTAATCCTTCACTGCTCATACTCTCATTGCGACACCTTAAATAATTTCCATACTTCAGTAGAGAATTTAAAAATGAAAACTTACAAGCTACTATGAACAGGCAAAAGTTAAAATTAATAATGATTCATATACCAATCAAATCATAATTTTTCTTATTCTGAAAGAATAAATAAGATGAAAACTAGATAAATCAAGTAAATATCAATCCTATAATCTTCCAAATTTCCAATGCACTACAATCTAAAATAACAGGGAAGTAATGGTTTTGTTTTATGGACAGGAGAAATTACAAAAGTTCTAAGTTCTAAATTAATTTAGAACACTGGCATCTTGAGTAAAACACAAATGGGTGATTAAAATACCCTCTTCCAGAATTTACCTAATTTCAACCTAAAAAGCAGTTAACAGGAAACACATGCGAACACAAAATTGACTCCAGAATTTATTTAGGTGTAGTCTCATAGTTAAGCACTAGACCTCAGAGTGGTTTTTACTCTATATAAAATTTGTGATATAGCTTTTATTCACATAGTGTAAAATTCAGAACATTTACCAATAGCTACAAAGTCTTACAGAGGATTTTTAAATTTGATTCAATATTAACAGACACAGAAATGCTATTGAGAAATGCAAGATCTTTCCAATTTAAATAAGAAAANGGCAAATTTGCAGATATATAAATATTTATCCTTGGAAGTTCATTGAGTGATAAGTATATTAAAAATAGTAAAAGAACGTGAAATGAAGGTATTTATAGTTGCATAAAAGCACCAGGGAAAAATATTTTATTAGCGAGAATGTTCAAATTCTTAGTAAATTTGTGCTAAAAGCATTGAAGAAAATAAACATTTATAGGAAATAAAGAAGTTAACAGTGGATAATAAAACATTATAAATTACTATTTTTACCTTAGACTGAGCTCTTCTTCAGGAAATTTAGTTTCTGACTTCCCAAGAGCATTTCCTAGTTCATCAGATGATTCAACGGTTGAATTCACAATTGATTCAGGAGTGACAACTGTATTATCAAATGCTGATTCATAAATGATTGTCTAGAATGGGTAAATAGGAAAGAAAAATTAAGCCTATATTATTAAAACCTCATAATATGCTAAATTACCTTAAAGGAAATATGATGAAAATTATTCTTTGTTATTGAACAACATAAATTGCTAAGTTAGCCTCCGACATGAATCTACTCATGAAAATTGTCTTTTAAATTATACAGAAACAATTTCAAAAACAAGTCAAACAAATTTTGACTCACCCCTTTTGGTTTCTTGACTTTACTGAATTAAATCTAAATTTATCTAGCACCAACTCAGAAGAAGGAATAACCATATAAGAATTTTCAATTCAATTAGAGCAAATAATGTGCATGCCATGGGACCTAAAACTACCATGATAAGTAACTGCCAAATCATAATTAAAATTATTCCAGAAGTATTAAAAACAAGCACAAATAAAGAAAAGAATCAAACTTACCTCATTAAGTGGAATATATTTTTTGGGTGTAATAGATTCTGTAGGATACAAATTATTTTCATTTACAGTGGGTTTACTTCGATCCATTTCCATGCCCTAAAATTGAAATGATGGAAGATAAGAGGAAAGAATTAAATACAAGTAACATAAGTAAATAATAACATGCAAGAAATAAAATATTTGAGTAAATAATCATTATTCAATAATCACACTGGAAATGTGAAGCTTATCTTAATTTGAGGCTCCTATACACGGACAAGACATTAATAAGAGGTAAAGCAAAATATTTTAAATGAAGGAACACTCTATTAGGGAAAGGTAAAATATTGCACTAATAAAAAGAATTTCGTTAATTGAGCCAATTAAAGAATTAATGGTAATTAAACTTCCCTTAGTGAATCTACTTTTTAATTAAATGTAAGATATAAATCATGTCCAGCAAATGATTTACCCAGTTTAATAAATTACCCAGGCTTACAGTGAGTGCTCTGCCAGTCTATTGGTGAATGCAGGAACTATGACTTCATTCCACTAGAACCACAACAGTGTTATTGGTAAGGTTAAATGTGCTTTGATGGCTTAGGTCATTTTGCACAAAGTCCCCCACTGGGAATCGAACCCAGGACTGCTTTCACCAAAGTTGAATGTGTTGCCCACTTAGCTATCTGGGAGCTCCAGAACCACAACATCTTAAGTGTTTTGGCCATGCATCACACCAACACATTCCTGCCAGCAGGGGGCTATTTGCTCACCCCTTGGTGTTTGTGCTAAAAGGTTGGAAACCCTAATGTAGTAAAGATTTGGTGAGCAAGGGAAAGTAAGCAAAGGGAGGTTCCAGCAGTAAGATGCCATAGTTCCAGCTGCCATCATTAGAAATGTGAAGCACTCTTAGTGAGCCTAGGCAATGAGTACCCAAATATTATACTTACTTTAAGAAGGTTTAAGGGGGCTCTACACTACTAACTAGTTAAATTGTGAGTTGGTAAATTAATTACAAACATTACACCACCTCACCTAAGATAAATGTAAGTAAAAATGTGAGAAAATCAGCAGATAGTGCCCATGATAATAACTATCAACATAGAGATTAAAGCATCTTTTCCTTAAAGTTAATAAAATCAAAGCATAATGAGAGAACCAACATTGAGAATTATAAAATTTAGAATTTGCAAAAATAGTCCAAAATTCAAACTGAAGATACAATGATGACCTGACATCATCATAACAACAAAATCTACTGCAATATTACCTCCTTTATAAGATGATTCTCCCTTTCCACCAGCAACTGTATTGCTTGTTCTGTGAAGCAGATTTCTGGACAACCAGTTTCATCTGATAGCTGTGACTTGAGTTCAGCCTTTTCTCTATCCACTATAGATAACACCTAAAATTGTAGATTAATTTGTAAAATGTGCAAAAATAACTTACATAGCTTACATAACAAATAGCGTATTAACATGTTGACTGACAGCATATTTGTAACTAATTACACTTATGCCCAGTTATCAGGACATTGATGATCCATTGAAGAGAGCTATAGAGGAAAGAATGAATTCAGAATTCATCTCTATGATAGTAAATTTAAACGAACCTGGAGTGGAGTGGCAACTAGAAGCTTAGAGTACACTGAGGCAGGAGTTGTGTCCTCCACTGAAAGGGGTCCAGTAGCAGCATAGGCACCTGTGCCTGTCTCTTCAACAGGAGTCACCAGCAGAGAGCCTTTTTCACGACGCATTAATCTCATTTCAATTTCTTCCTCAATGTGGCATGCAACACGGGGAAGAGCGATTACACTGGAAAACAAGCATATGGCAATCAAACCATTTTCATCATTTAGCATATCTAAGAAGATTAAATACTGAAAAAGCCTTAAGACAGGCTTGATTTGTGTAAATTTGAACTCAAATTTTGACATAAGACAATTTAAAACATTTTTGATTGAAATAATTTTTGGAGGGAAAATCATTTGGAAAACTATTATAGAACACATGAAATCTACTCATTTAAAAAAGTTAAAAACGATTTTGTTAAAAAAGAAAGTAAATTAGTACATGAAGCAGTTAAAATTACAGTATCCATTGTAATTAAGTTGCAGAATTTCATAGGATTCAGTGTCCATGAGATAGTCTGGATGAAAAACACATTAATTAGATACAAAACATCTCAAACAGTCAAAAATTCAAAGATCGATTGCAAAAATTTCCTTTTTTTAAATCTCGATTATTACATGTCTTACAAACTTATAGAATTCAAAACTATAAAACAGTTAAATTATATTTTATTAGGCTTTGTAACGAAATAAATATGAATCCATCCTTAAGAAATTAGATTGGCAACATTTATTAATTAATGTAACACCTAGCCAACACTAAGTATGTTAATAGCAATAATTATTCAAAACGCTACCAGGAGTTAAACCAAACAATCACACAGTCAACTAGAAAACTGAAATATAATTAATGCATATATGAAGTTTATTAATAATAATGGAAATCATTTGCTAATCCCACAATCAGACAGAAACAAAGGGAGTGGTACCTTAGTGTACCTCTATCAGAATTTTCCTTTAAATTCCCCAAGAAATCATCCCTNTATATATAATAAAAATATATATGTATAAAATATACATATATAAAAAAAGGAGACATCACATTCCTATGACTGCTACAGTGTGTTATTTACAGATGCTGCATAGAGAAATACAGGTGGAGCAACAATGTTTTGCTGAATGATTCACAGTATAACTGTCATCAAATGAGGATCTGAGCCCAAATTGGTTAATTATGTCATAATCATATACATTATTTATTTCACCTGTTATAAATATTGCAAAGTACAAAAAAATGTAAAGTTAAATCATACATTAGGGCAAGTTTAAATGTATGATGAATAAAATCAAATTAAAACTCAATATTTTAACCACAAGGTGATCGATTTGAAAACAAATACTGACTGCTTAAAGATCATATGCATATAATAATTGGCATATGAGGTTTTCCAAATATATCTTTCAACAGTTATAGCAGATACTGAAATAAAATTATCTCGTAATAAAATAAGCACCTACAAAAATTATTTCGATGTGTTTTAAAAGGGGAAAAAATAACCAAAGCAATTCCATGAAATATTTTAGTTGTTACCTTTTCAGATCCTGTTTATGAACAGCTTCAAAACAAATAGGGCACTTGCGCCATGTCTTATCTGACAATGCTAAGTAATGGAGAATGCAAGGCCAGCAATACACATGACCACAACGAGTCATCTTGGCTGCCACAGGTGGATAGAGGCAAATTGGGCACGACGGCACCTCAGGACCTTGAACCCTCTGGGAAATAAATCATGAATCATCAATATGCAATCTTACATAATGTCATACAATTGATAAAAATTATAACAATTTCATAGTAGAGCTGAAAAAGAACAGATAATATTGAGAAGGGAATATCTGGAGGGCAGATTGATATATACTATATATTAAACATTTCACTGAGTATGCAGTAATTATATCTATACTCAAAATGAAACTCTTAAAGGGAATAAATGAGTTATGTACAGAGATTAAAATTTTAATGCTTCACTTTCATTTCATACTAATGAAATTATTATTTCTCAAAGAACTAGTTAAACTTAGCTAAATTAAGTAATGCTGCATGGCATTGCTATTTACATTCATGGCGTTAAAATTGAGAAGCTGAGTTCATACAGCATTCACTATATCTTTAAACAAACGGGTTTTTTTTGACAGATTTACGGCACTTATCACATGATTAAATTGATTTTTCAGTATTACACTACACATGATATTTTAACGAGGACCTGATTATGAACATATGAATTGGTGTGATCAATTTGTGTTTCACAGTTTTGAAAAATATTTCTTTCCATGTTAACAGAGGTTGATTAATAATGCTGTGTGAGGAATTAAATTTGACATTGTATTCCGTTTTAAAAATAAAATTACTTTGCTAGAAAATGCTCCTCTTCAACACTTCTTACAAGGAATAATGTAAATATGGATTAACCATAAATATACACCAATGTATCTGATCAATTTCAAAATACATTTCATCACAACTAGATTGCTTCTTCAGTAGTAGTTAGACTGCTTCCATTAAATCTCAAATCTGTGTAAGATTCCTAGAAACGAGATATAGGCCACCAACTGTAGACTAGGTAGTCTATGACCAAGAGATCTAAGCTTATAAAGAATTATGTGATTGTCCAAGGAATAGTACCAATAAATGGTGTAGTTTGCAGAAATCTAGCCAAACAAAGTAAACTGCGATTGTAAAAGCATATTTTTAGCATACAAAGGTATACTAGTTATACACCTAACACTCCTTTTTACTGTCTAAGTCAACATGTGGCCCCAAACCCTTGAAAACAAGTTCACAGATGAACTGCTGTAGTTGGAGATTGAACCCTAGCCTTCTTCATAGCAGGCGAAAGCCTTCACCATGTGTTAGTATACAGCCAAGCAATTAAACTTCAAAACAGCTAAAAATGATGCAACTGTTAAAAAATGTTAAATATGACTCTTTTAGGAATAGAATAGGAATTGCCTTACCAATAGGCAGTATTTATAATTTAGGATGGCTTACATGCAAAATACATGAAAACATAAATTAAAAGTTGAAATTCCGGGTGTTATACTAAATGGATGGATGGACCTAAACATGAGCATATATAGCACTTTAGCGAAGGAGTAGGTGCAAATGTGAATGCGGAAAGTCTAGAGAGATATGATTAACTGCCACTTAGATTGTACCATAATTGCTATGGGTCTTCATGAAGATGGAAATCCATAAAATCTATTTGTATGAATTTCCAAGGAACTACTACTTCTAGGTGAACTTACTCAGAAAATACTTAGTATGTTTATGATAAATTGAGGCCACTATTGAGTAAGTATAGCAGACATGGGTGAATCATCAGCACCTAGAATTAGAGTTCAGTAAGGATGGATGTATTTCTTGAATTTGACCAAGGAACGATGCTATTTTAATTTGTAGGGGTCACTGCATACGAAAAGATTAAGTGAATAAATTAGTGAAAATATTTATGAGATTGCATTATTGATATGCACAGTAAGAGCTGCAATGATTCTTATCAATCCTGGTCTGGTTATAGAAACTCACCATGCTCCTGTGGAGTAAGAAGAAGAAAAGGAAATATATCTAAATGTGGAACTGATTGTTTGTTCACTTCTGTAGTGAATCCAAGAGTAAAGCAGGCAGAGAAGAGAATGTGTTAAACCATAAGGAGATACGGGAGCTACAGGATTGCAACATGAAAATGAACATTTGGTTTTGGAATACAAGATTAAGGTCAAAGAGAATTAATGAAATAATATTATACAAAATTTAAATCAACACAAATGCTGCTAACAGAGTAAAATGAACCACAAACAAAAGTGCATTACTGATACATATGGATAAGGGCAATGAAAGAGACAGTGAGAATCTTAATGGTTAGGTTTCTGAAGAATCGTAATATATATGCATGCACTTATAAATTTCACCCTAAAACGTGTATGTTATATATTTAAAGAGTAATGCAATGAATAAATACCTATCACATCTATATCTTAAATTATGCCCAAGATCAGGATGGAATTTATCTAATAAGGTTTAAGAAGAATGACATTTTGGTATAAATGAAACAAGTTCATAGTTATGAGTTTATAAATATTTTACAGTCTTCCGCATAAGATGGTTTTACCCTACGATTAAGAGACATTCTCCTTATTTATTACATGCTTGTCTTAATACGTAGAACGTGGTTAAATTTCTATTGCCACTAAAATTCTGTGTGATACTTTGAGAATAAAAATAATTAAAATTCAAAAACAAATACTTGTATGTTTCTAAAACTTCAGCAAATCTAGGAAAATCCGTATACAATAACAAATATGAACTATTTCGATAAAGTAATAGTACTCACTATTTGTTCCACCAAGTCCCAATCAACCAGCACATCAGGATTACTAGCATATGGGCTATAATCTGCATTAGCTTTAACAACGAACTGGCAGCTGGAAAAGAGATATCATTTAAATATATTGCTGAAGAACGTTGATCACAGATTCTAGCAACCATTTTACTCTTACTTCGCTTGTAGGTATTGCTCTTTGTTGTATTTATGCCGTTGATTCGACGACGCAAATATACCATTTGACCGATTGCCATGGTTCCATCTCGGTCCTCCAGCTGACCGCCAAGGAACAGCACTCACTCGAGGAGCATAATGGAAGTTCAACAAATGGTTCAAATTTTGCTTCTTACTGCCAGGCAAAAACACCGATCCGATTTCAGCCTCCTGACCTTCCACTACCTGCAAAATATTGTCCATTAGATCTCCAAAGATATTCATCATTCTTGTGAATACATTTCTTTAAATGGTATGTACCTTGGTATCCTCCTTTCCACATCCACCGTACTGCCCCCGAGGCCGTGGTCTCTTGTCAATAGCTTTGCTTTTCTGTGGAACGGGCTTCCTATTCGGTTCATACTTCGCTGTGATAGGAGATGCATTAGGTTCTCTTCGACGTGATGTTTTTGGGAAAACCTTGGTAGTACTGCCATCTAAGAATGTAGAAAAACGAATGTAAACAATGACATGATAGCTCTTCAACAAAGATGTTGGCAATAACCCACCTTGTCCTTTCTTCGATTCAGTTCCAACTCCTTTGCCAGGAGTTTGAAGTGAACGCCCAGCAGGCTTCTTTTCCATACTGTGATCCTCTAGCATCTAAGACTTCAAGGGAGGAGAAAAACTCTCCGCATGGAGATTCCAAAACCAAGTTCAGCCCCGACATTTTCTTAGTTAGCCATGATTATTATCTCAAGAGAATAAACCTGGAAATATATATTTCCACAGTTATACAAATATGAAAATTTCCGAAGACACTTAAATCAAATTACTCCCGGGAGTTGGGACTCCCTAACAATTTGGAGGACTATTGTTATCTAGGAACTGTGACAAGACGACGATCTCGTCGCGAAGATGGCGACGAAATATACTAACTACTCAGCAGGATACCTGTAGAACCAATCACATAATAGGACGACAAACGCCGACGTGTGAGCGTAAATGCAGATACCAAAACAAGAATTTTGGAATCTGACCACTACGACAACTAGAAGGGATCGTCTTTAAGAATGAACATTTCAGTGGTTTCAGTGTTAGTTACGTCCAAATCTCTTTCCTGCAATGCAATCCTATGTCAACGAAAGTGAAGAATTTAAGAATCATTCTTCAAAGGCCGTAACAGTTATTCTGCCAAAAGTTATATGAAGAACGTTGAAAACATGCAGGGAATAAAGTTTCGATTCAGTGAAATAAATAATTGAGGAAACTCAATTGCAGTTCTTGAGACACTGACGCAATAGCAGTGGCTAACAAAGAAATATAGTTGCGGACAGCTGTTGTTCTTGGGATGGGGGGGATGAAAGTCATGGGAAACAGGAATAGCAGAAAACAAGTTTTTTTGAAGGTCAAAGACGTTATTACATAGACAAGCATGACTTGCGAATGATGGATGAATCAGATAATAATCACATATAGATGAGATAACAGTTGCTCTCATCCTCGAAAAAACTGGGTCCTAATTCTGAGATTGCTGTAATTGGAGACGGTTTTTAAATGCTCGGACGAAAGTGATCCATTGACGTTTAATCATCTGCTTGACTAGCAAAAAATTATCTTGTACAGAATATCCTTAACGCATTGACCGGCCGTAGCTATTTTTAAGATACTTCCCTTGAACAAATACTTAATAAAACAAAATTGATGATGTGTTCAGTAAGACCGGCAAGGTTACCGTACCCATTTTAAATCATTAAACTTACTAATCATACTAAACGTAAATTCTACATGACAACGAGTGAAGTATTAATGTGCGGGAGTAAAAGTACAGCCAAATTTTGACCCCGTGAGAAGAGGACAATGGGACAACATTTTTCACCCTTCAACATTATCAATTCTCTATGTTAATACACAATTCCTGCAGTATTTGTCACCAGTGACGATGTCTAACATGGTTATGGTCTAACAATAGTTATGACGGAACGTCTTTAAACATCTAAATTGCAACACCTTTTAATGCGTTTCTCAGTTGGTCTCTCAACTTTCGTTGTTTTAGCACTTATGCTTCGAGGACTATTGTTTCAGTAAAAAATTGAAAAATTCCTCCAAAGAAAGGACCTAGAAATCTAGAGGGGCCCAGAATATGAGCAAGTGGTGTCATCTCTCGCAAAAAACGTAAACGATTTGCATCTGCAAGTGACAACAAGAAGAATATTTTTTCAAATAAATATGTCTGCCAACATGTTTACATATCATTGAAAAAAGTACAAGACTTCTAAATAATAGGCTTTGACTGCAGAAACTATTGTTCTCAACTTTGTCAGCACAATGGCTTTTCAAGGTTGGTATGCTTATGCGTTTATTTTTATTGTGTTCTGAAGATCGACAGGTTCTGATGTATCATTTGTATTCTCTTTGACAATTTTATGTATACATTTGTCACGTTTCTCTAATCGTTTATTATTCTCCTAATGAATCTCAAATAGTCACTAATAAAAGGCCAATTACTCAACAAATCTCTTAAATTAATTCATTTTTGTCTGAGATGACTAAGTTCAAATAATTGTGAATGCATTCTTTTTATAACGAAATAATGGTATAATATTTTTTTGCGTTTTTGGGTTGTTCTCATTATAATTTAGTTGTGTAATTGATGATATTTTCCATCATAAAATCTATTCCTTCATTTACATGATTGGCAAAATATTTTATCTCAAGCGAAACCAACTAGAAACGCGGTCACGTCTATCTTCTCCTTCGTTATTATTCTTCGTTTACGACCTCCAACTCTTTTAAGTTTCCAAAGTAAAGACCCAATTTGTCTGAGGAAGTTCAATGTATTTTAATTTGTTCGAAAGGAAAGGAAGTAAAATTAGTCTGATGAACTTCAAGCAAGTAAGGGTAAAATGATTTTTAAATTATGGAAAATTATTATATTATCGATTATTAACATAACCTTAAAATGAGAAATATTTACCATTTCTTATTTTTCAATCATATCCTTTTTTGAAAGTCAAAACGCAATGTCTTTTAATTAGACAGTCCTTTTTAACTCAAGAGAAATTGGTTTGTAGCTTACTGTGGTCCTCTAACCCTATTTTCGATGTGATGACGATATTTATATTTAAGTTTTATCTTTCAAGAACTGAGATAAGGTGCGCATATAATATATGATTCGATACTTATTCATATGCTTTAAGGATACTTCTAGAGGTTTATCTATCTGTGGATGTTTGATTTATTTTACTAATCTAGTTGAATTTACCTTTTGAGATGTAATCTCAATGAATATGAATGTATATGAATCTGTTATTTACTGATAAGAAATTTTAATATATTAATAATATAATTAATAATATATGGAAAAATTATTTAAACTAATTAGGTAGTTTCAAAGATTAAGGCTGGAGAGGTTGAGATCATACTACAAAAGAATGAGGCATCAGATGATTTTAAATAAAGGGAGGATTAGTATTAGATTAAATTAATAAATTTAGATTCATTTTTGGCTGCTATGAATTTGAAAAAGGCTGGTTCATTTTTTATTTAATTTTTTAATGTAAATTTTTATTGGATTGGACAAGCTAAATAGGCCCCTCTTCTTTTTAAAGTAATTGCTTAAAATTTATGTTATTCATGGATTACTCAGTATTGAACTTAAAGCATCATTTGGCACTTCTTTGTAAAATAATTTGTAATTTGGTATCAATATATATTATTGCAGCTATGATATGCTGTTACATCTGAAAATCAGTAGTCTGCATGACAAAACAAAATACTATTTAACGCTGCTCAAATTTATTGGCAATCTAACATTTTCCTATCTCTTTCCAGGCATTTTCCTGTCATCAAAACAAAATTCCTCTCTTCTAGTCTTCCTCTTGGCTTGCAATGCAGGGCTTAACTATATCGCTGCATATTCAATGGCATTGCGTAAGTTGAGATACATAATTGATCTAGCTAAAGAATTGAATTTTAATTTGAGCCATAGAAGTGGAAGACACTTTCACGCATAAGAAAAATACATGCATTAAGAACATGAGCATTGAAATTGAGGAGAAGTTCCTTAAAGCTTGATTTACTCTCAGTCAGAAATTAAGACAATAGATTTCTAAAATATACAATGATGTTTGTTGTTACCTCTAGTGATGAGATTGTATTTTATACTTCTGTAAATCATGAACTATTTTGATCATTAGTTTCTTATTCTATTGTATCATTGACCTGATGCAAGTTTCTTTGTTTTTTAGAGTCACATGATATTGTTTTTGTCATAATGAGTCAGGAGGAGTCTTATCATGCCAAACAAGCCCTTAGGCTGAAGGAGAGCATAGTTCAGCAGGCTCAAGCTACCCAACAGGTAGAAACTTTATGTGTTTAATGATGTAACAAAAGAAAATTTATTATAATGATTCACAGGCTTTTCAATAAATGGGCTTCTAAAATTAATGGAGAGATTGCTCTGGTATGGTGGCTAATTGCTTAAAACAAATGTCCAGGAAATTGTAGACATGGGTGTAAGTCCCAGCTATGTCAGACCTTTTCTTGCCGGATTCTTTCCCTAAAAGCATCATGTAAACTATGTTTTATCTTTGCTTACTTATTATAATTCTTACAAATGTCAAATATTTGCTACCTTTTAATTGTAATAGTCGGTGATAAGTTTTAAAATGTTTATGATTATACTCATAGTTTTGAAATGATAATATTTATCACCATTTATGTTATTATATATTAGTTATATTATTTTATATACCATATGCATAGATAAAATATAGGGTATCCGTAAAAATATTACTTTAGTTTAATTTTATATCTATGATGTCCTATGAATCGCAGTTTATTAAGTTCAAAACTTGTGAAAAAGTTATTCTGTAATTCATTCTACTGTGGATAGTGGTTATCTTCCAGTGGAAAATAAATTTTTTTGCATAAAACTGTGATAAGATACAGGTCCTGCAAGTAAGAATCCAGTACATTATGGAAATGGGAGACTGGCAAGTAGATCAACCAGCATTTTAATTACACAATTGTATACGAGGTCTGTTAGAAAAGTATCTGACCTTTGGCTGGGGGGGAAAAAACACTGGCATTGGAACATTGGAAACATAATCACCCTCAAAGTAGTCTCCTTTGGACTCCACTTACCTCTGCCAGCAGTGCCACCATCGTTTGAAGCATTCCGAGAAAGCCTCCTTCGGAATGGAGTTTAGCTCGGCTGTCATTGCAGCCATAATGTCCTCACTTGTCTGAAATCGCCTTCCTTTCAATGGTCTCTTTAGTTTAGGGAACAGCCAGAAGTCGCAGGAGGCCATATCAGGAGAGTAAGGAGCCTGTTGAACAACAGGAGTCTGGTTTTTTGCCAAAAAAATCCTGAATCAAGTGCAAGGAATGTGCTGGAGCATTGTCGTGATGGAAGCGTCAATTTCCTGTTGACCACAACTCCGGTCTTTTGCGCTGCACAGCATCACGTAGGCGACGGAGGACATCCCTGTGGTACTCTTTGGAAATTGATTGACCCTGTGGTGCGTACTCTTGGAGTACCACACCGCAGGAGTCAAAAAAAGCAGTCAGCATCACTTTGACGTTGCTGCGCACTTGGCAGGCTTTCTTTGGTCTTGGTGACGTGGAATTCTTCCACTGAGACAACTGGGAATTGGTTTCCAGGTTGTGCCCATACACCCAGGACTCGTCACCAGTGATTATGGTGTTCATGAAGTCGGGGTCACTGTTTGTGGAGTCCAGCATGTCCTGTGAGACTTCAACATGAAGTTGCTCTTGCTCCACCGTCAGCAGCTTCGGCACGAATTTTGCCGCCACTCTCTTCATGGCCAAATCTTCAGTCATAATGGAATGTGCCGAAAAAGTGCTGATGCCCACCTCTTCCACAATTTCTTGGATTGTCACACAACGGTTCCGCATCACCACAGCGTTCACTTGGGCAATGACCTGGTCATTTTGGCATGTTGATGGCCAACCGGAGCCTTGCTTGCTCTAATATGCGGCCGTCTTTAAACCGGTTGTACCACTCCTTAATCTGTGTAATGCCCATAGAATCGTCACCGAAAGCTGTCTGAATCTTCCGAATGGTTTCCACCTGGCTGTCGCCCAGATTCTGGCAAAATTTGATGCAGTAGCGCTGCTCCAGTCTTTCCGTCATTTTCTTTGTAACAAAAAACCGACGAGAGCACTATACACTACCTCACTCAAATGTTGCTTGCCAGCAACAGATGCGATTGACAGGTGGGAAAAAATTCACACATGCACACAAAGGTTCAAGACCAGCTCATGTAAGCATGCTTGATTCAAATCTTTCAGGTTTTTGCAAAACAAAATAAGGTCAGATACTTTTCTAACAGACCTCGTATCTTTAGACCAGGGGAAGGAAACCTCTTCTAACTGTGAAGCCTTAAGTGTGACAGTTGTAAAGTTTTCTACAACAGTAATTAAGAGAGAAATTTGGTTTTTTGGTTAATAATTTAAAATAATTAGCATTTCAACAAGTTTATTGTTTTTATTTATTTATTTATTAAACATCAGCGTTAACCTTTAACATATTTAACATCAACATTACACCTTTACTATTTAGTTAAAAAAACGCTTCTAATAATTATATAAAACATAAGAAATAAATGAATATGGATTTTGACATTGATTTGATGGATGCAATTTCTGACAAGTTGCAAGAATGTTGACTATAACTAAATTTAATGATTTTCTGTGTTCTACATATTAATGGACATCAGTTTCTGATCTGACTTTTGTCACAACAGAAACTATAATTCTAGGAATGTATATTACATTTTACTGCAGGACCCAAAATATGGAAAGCAATGCTTGGTTGCTAAATATTACTAAAGGTATGGTGAAATCAAAGTTCATTACATGATAGAATGAAAAAAAAATTACAATGAAGTAAAATATTTTTTAGCAGATATAATTCTTAGGCAGTTCTACAGTACTGTGAAACTCAGTATAGCTGCTCCCTCTATGTAAGAGTATCTGGGGAGAAATGCTATAAAACTTTCTCTCAACTTCAAATGGAAAATATATTCTGATCACTGTTATTGTGTGATTTTTCTTCTTTGTATTATTGACATGTGATCAATAAGAAATTAATTTTTAAATATGTTTTTTTTTCTTTGGAAAGTATAATTCAATCATAAAAGTGATATACTCTGGTGTTACTTTGTGGAACTTGACACCATAAAGAAAAACAATTGGTGAGTTCCTCAAAGAAAAAAAACCTGGCCAGATGTTTTTTCTTGAGGAAAGTTGCAGAAAGTCAATGAAATATTTTTTCAAGCAAAGAACAGTGTCTCATCTTTGATACCTTCATTTCATAATAAGATTTCTAATTATTTCTGATCAAAGATGCATTAAAACTTGGTCATGTATTTTAAAATATCACTTTTAAAATCCATATTTGTCCTCAATTAAAATGATATTTTATGCATGTTGGGCTCCCGGATAGCCAAGTGGGCAAGGTGTTCACCTTCAGTGAAAGTGGTACCAGGTTCGATTCCCGGTGGGAGCCTATGTGTGAAATGACATAAGCTGTCGAAGCACTTTTAACAATATTACTACTATTTTATGCATGTTTCTCTCACATTTTTAGGGAATTCCCAAAGTTTATCTCTTCCACGAAGATTTCCTGCATCCTGGAGGATGGACTATCCTCCCAATCATTCCAAGGTAAATTTGTGTAGACATAATTGTGTTTCTTGAAGTAACATCATGAAGCTGTTTAATTGGTCGAAAGGAACATACTTGTTAGGATATAGAACCGAATGATATTGCATGTAACATCTCTCTTCACTGTTTATGTTAAAAACATGTTCTCTAGTAAAGTTTATTTCTGTTTTCCGTACAATATTCTTTTCAATGAAAAAGTCTTAATGACTGCTGTCCAATTGAGCCTGATCACTCTTGCTTTGGATACTATAAATCCTGGTTCAGTTCCTATTTTCACTCTATATTTTCAGAGTTCAGTATTGTAGTAAACTGAGAAGCTCTCAGATTGCCATGCACTGACACCTTGTCTTATGGTTTTTGTTAGCTAACAAAATTTTTGTTACATGGTTTAGACTCAGGTAGGGAGTACATATTTGGCTATGGAATCCTCTGGTGGTATGGCAGGCGCAAAAAAATCAATGATGAACAAAGTATATTAGATGCTGAACATTCTTGGTAATATTAAATTTTTGTTAGTTACTTGGTAGGTTAAATGCATAATTTTGCACCTTAAGTGAAATCAGATTCTGCCAGTCAGAGATGATTTTGAAACAAAATATCTTTAGCTGGGGTATTATTCTAAAACTGAGAAACATTGATGACTAAACATATGTTGTAGGCAAATACTGCCATATAGCACCTTTAACTCATTGGAGCTACTATTCATTAGATTTAGATGTTATTTTATGATCATGGGCTCATATGCTATGTCACAAAAATATGCAAGATATTTTATTGTACAATTGATCCCTATGATATCATTACATAAGTGTTCTACCTTTTGGTAGGTCCATGTGCCCTAATATTCCCTATTCATAGCCTTTGCTTTTGTTATCTGGTAACTCACCCCACCCTTTAAGTCATCTAACATCTTTTGCCTCTGCCTTCCCCTCTGTCTTTTCCCTTGCATTCTACCCTCCATTACATTCTTCAGAAATCCCTCTCCTCTCAATATTCGACCCACCCATTTCTTTTGTTGGCGCTTAATTACTTAGAATTAAAACCCTTTCCTCCTGAACCATTTCTAACACCTATATGTTTGTTTTTCTATCCACCCAGCTCACCTTTTTCCATTCTACCCCACACTCACATCTCAAATGCCTGCAATCTTTTGATGTCCTCTTTTCGTAAGGTCCACGTTTCACACCCATATAGCAAAACACTCCATATCAAGGATTTTACCAATCTTTTCTTGATTCCTTTATCGAGACCCTTTGTCATCCATTCCTTTTATTTCATAAAAACTTCTTTGGCCAATGCTACTCTTTTTCGAGCCTCATCTCCACACCACCCATTCCAAGATAGAACACTACCTAAGTACTAGAATTTGTCCACCTGTTCTAGTTTTTCCCCATCCACCCTGACCGTTAACTTAGCCTTCTTTCCCTTAGTGAATCTCATTACTTTAGTTTTACTTACATTTATTTTCATTCCATATTCCCTTGCCTTATTGTTTAGCCCTATGATATCATCCACATTTTTCATCACAAACTTTTAATTGTTTAATTTATCAACGAAAATTTACACTGAATTTAGGAAATATTTTGCATAGAGCACCATACATTTTGAGTTATTCCATAGGTGTGCCATGTACTAGATATTTTGAAAATTGTTAATGCTACAGTGGAATGGTTTGTTTGATGTGATATTCAGGAATAAATTACCCATAGAATTTATGCAAAACTTTGTTTGAATAAGTTCAGGAATTAAGAATTAGAAGAGTTGGTAAAGAGAGGAGTGAAGGTAAATTTTCTTAGCATTGAAGATAATATAATGGGTAAGCATATTATTTGGCAGATTTTAGTAACTTCAATTCTAGCTGAATGCTTTTTGACTGTTTCTTCCTTTTTTTAAGTATATGTGTTTGTTCATATGTTTTCCCATTCTTAGGTTTGCATATGCTTTTCTTCTTTCCTGATATTTAATTTCAGAAATCAACCTACAGATGTCTACTGTTAAGCTTATCTCTTTTCCCTTATGTTCTATAAGAAAATCTAATCTTCCAAGATTTGTAGAAGGGCATTTATATAATTTTCTGCTTTAAAGGCGAATGAAATATTAATGCTAGTAATTCTTCAGAGATAAATAAAGTACATTAAGGAAAAATCATCACAATCCACCTATTTATTTCACCAATAATTCTTATCATCAAAAAGAATCTATTTGCATTCTTCCCTGTTCATAGTTTTTTCACTTTTTTCATATTTATATTTCTTTAAGGTTACACAAATTTCATGGAAGAAGTCTATCATGGCTAATGTTCTTGGAACCAAGTACTGAAGTAAATTTACCTGAATTGTTGAAGGAACTTATGAGAATAGACAAAAGAGAGAAAAGACTGAAAAATGGCCTAGCCAATGAAGGGAAGAACCAGGGAATGTGGGTTGGCCATGGTCTCATTGACAAGGAGCCTACTATTATTCACCATTTTTTAACAGATGGAAAAATAATGTACCCACACTTCTCTGCTGGATTTGCTATGGATAAAATCTTATTGGATAAGTGAGTTAAATCTCTTTTTCCTGAAAATGTTAGCTGAAATGTGCTGTAGTTTATGAATGTCACAAATTTACTTTCAAAATGCACATATGTAATAATAATAACAATAATAAAGGACTTTATTCTGGGCGAGATTGAGACTAACAAGTCTCTTCTTACATCTAACCCTTAATTATATGTCAAAGGTGTTGATAAAAATGTTTTTCATTCGTTTGAAAATGGAAGTTAAACTGTCTTCCATGGTTTATATAACATGTGTACTGATGACTATTGAAGATGTACTCATGAGGAGTATTAAATTTAAAGATAAATCTTTTTTGAGTTGTGGCTATTTTACAATTTATTCTTAAGTAATGATAAGTTCAAGGAATGCTTCATGTTCATCCTATCCATTTGATATGACAAATATATTCTCTAAATATGCTCCAAGTTGCCTAGTTATCACTGCCATTATTCCATTTAGTAATTCTTTAAATTTAATTTTTTTTATTTAAATTTAAATCTCTACATTTTAAATTTAATCTTTAAATTTAAAATCTCATTACAGCTTTTTTTACAACCATAGATTTGGTGATCAAGTATTTTGCCATTCTGCCTATTTTTATGTCTTGCAGATTAGTTGAAGAAATTGAGGAACATGGTTTACCTGGAGAGGAGAGTGATTTCTCTATTGATGCCTCTCATGAGTTGGCATTATTTATTTGGAACAGTGGACAGGGTGTACGCTTAACCCATTCTGAAGCATTCTGTTTAACATCTCCTCAAGACAAAGCAGCCAACAAATCCTGTGTTACATGGCCACTTCCATTCAAGGCTTGTGTATGTAATTTTACTTAAAGATTACTTCAGTTTGACATGAGTTAAGTACGAATATGAATAAAAAGCTTTTTGTAACGCAATTTTGGTTTTTCATAGAAGCAGTCACTCAAATCAATATATTTGATTTATTGTGTTATTATAAGATTGTGATATAATTATGTAATGCTTTGTTCAGACCTCCCATGGTTTTTGGGGGTAAGTCTCAATTCAATTGATCCCAGCAACTACCTTTTGTATTTCTAAATCTCTCTCGACTCCCCTTTTGCTCCATCTATTTTTCTGTTAGAGATACTAAAAATGCATCTAATTAATTCTATTCTGTAACCAAAACATTTTCATTAACTTACCTACATAGGTCTAGCCTTAGATCTCATGAAACAAAAACTGAGCTGTTATCAATGTCAAAAAACGAAATGTCCCAAGAGAATAAAAAATCTCAGCTAAATCAATATATTAGATTCATATTCTTGATCGTGCTTTCATTTCCAGGGTGATGTCAAATCTCCAGAATCAGTGTATTTTGCTGTCAAGACCTGTTCTAAGTTTCACCATGATCGTATTCCTGTGATAAAAAGTACTTGGGGAAAATATGCGGCACATATCAATTATTTCAGTGATGTAGAAGGTCAGCATGAAAATGATGATTTCCTTTACTCACCTTTTAGTAGATTTTCCTAATTCAGGTGTTCTTAAAATCATCAATGATTACTGTGATAATTGCTTTGCTTTGAAATGTCAGCAATACCCTGGATAGTGGTTATATAGTTGCTTTCTTCTATCTTTTAAACTCTACCTTTGGTCCTTAATCAGTACCACCATTCTTCCTCATCTAAGATTTTTCTTGTGTATACATATCTAATTTTCTTTTTCCCAGATATTCTTCCTACATGTTTTCCCTTTACTTTGTATTCACACCTCATATTTTTCCTAATCCAAAGGCATTACTGTCATGTTAAAAATGGCATAGACTTGGACTGCATTCCCTTAAGATACTCTGCTGCTGTAATGGGACTTGTTATGCAACATTGCAAAGAGAAATTCTTTAGCTTAAAAACAATATACATTCAGATTCAATGTTAATTCCCTTTAAGTAAAAGTTTGATCTTCCTGTGATGCACAGTCATTGTTCCATACTGGTGTAAACATGACCAAGTTGTGAATTTACTGTTTTGATTGGTGTACAACCTCTCAGATTAGGCAGTAGATTAAGATCCAAATGTGTATCATATTTAAGTATAATAAATTTTCAGGATGAAGTTATGCTCTGATATAGTATTTCTAAAAGTATAGTCCACAGCTTGTACTTATACTTGAGAAGAAATGTTATACTTAGAATGATATTAAAATTAGGCTATAATAATTTTTATCAATATGGAGCCATTAAATACTAACTCATGTATTTTGAACTGCTTTTTGAGTTATATTTTCTTCAAAAATAACTACAAAAGTCTTTTAATCTATTATGAACACAAACATGTTCTTGCTCTTTGAAGATTAAGTTTGGATTGATGTAGTACCTGGGCTAGTATACTTTCGAAGATGCCTATCTCAAGGCTTTAATGAATCGTAGTTGATACTTACAGTACTTAAGATTCAAATATTCAATGGTGAAAGATGATTGTCTGAAGGAAGGATATATTTGTAATCTTATGAAGAAACTGAAAATTATTGTATCTTTGTTTCTTTAGATCCAGTTATTCCGACAATAAACCTAGGGATCCCTAATACTGAACATGGACACTGTGATAAAACCAAAGCAATTATCAAGCATATATCTGAAAAGATTAAAGATCAAGATCTCATTAACATTAAATGGGTGGTTTTAGTTGATGATGATACTATTTTAAGGTGGGTGTAAAATTATCTTTCTACAAGCTATCATCACATAATGCGTTATTTTATTTCAGGAATTTTTTTTTTAAACATTAATATCTCTTCAATTTCGTATGATATATATTATTAAAATAAATTATGGAAACTTATTGAATTCTTGCTTTAAAATGTTATGCAATATTCAATAAGATTGTCTAAATCAATACTCCATTTTCTCATATTTCCTGCTATTTCATATCAATAGCACAGTGGTATCTTGACTTACAAATTTAATTTAATCCAGATTGAAGCTCATAAATTTAATAGTCTCTATCTTGAAACCCAGTTTTTTATATCATCTTTTTGGTTTGTACCTCAAAATTAAGTTCTTATCTAGAGGTTAGATGGAATAAGAAAAAAGTTCATATACAGTGTAGATTGTAAGTCATGGTACCATTGCACTATTGACCATGCAAACCATAGAAGAGGAACCAGTATCTTTTATCACATGTTTCAGTGAGTTTGCTTGTGAATTGTGCAAATATTTCTTCAGTATAAGTGCATTATCATGATGTGTAAATATAACTGTAATTTTAAATTATTTTCTCATATTTTTCCTCAAGTCTCTGTGGTATTGGATGATGATGATGTGGTGATGGAAATAATTTTATTACAGTGTATCAAGACTCCTTTCACTCCTAACCTGCTTTGAAAATTATGAAAGCACACCGAAGGTGGTAGGAGAGCGATATGGCTACCGAGTATGTCAGCAACCTGAAGGAGTGTTTCCATTTGAATTTCATGGCTATAACTATGCCACTGGTGGTGGAGGAGTAGCTCTCAATAGGAAAGCAATTGACGTACTATCAAAGCCAGAAACCTGCATTTGCCCTGCACCAGATGCACCTGATGATATGGTTATTCTAGGATTATGTCTTTACCAACTTGGAATCTCTCTCATTCATTCTCCTTCCTTCCACCAGGTGAGGTATTATTAAGTGAAAATTAACTATTAAGCCTTAGCTTTGTGTAGCTCAACTATGAAAATGATTGGAAATTTTTAACCACACAGGTTTTCAATTTTGCTTGAGATTTTTCATTACATTTCCATTTACCATTAGAAGCTAAATATTTAGTTCTCAACTCTTTCCCTGATTGCTCAAAATCTTTTAATATGACTCCCTCTTTCCTCATATACGAGTAATTAACTTCAACTAGTAAGCAATTTTCAAAATAATTTTATGATGGTTTTTTCGCCAAATTGTCATTAGTTATTATTCATAATCCACAAATATTTATAGGCATAGTAATAAGTTTATGGTCATAAGGGGTTCGGTACAGAGTGAAATGAGAAAACTGTCGTTCCTTTGTCATTCTTTTATTTGCTTCTGTGCTTATGCTTACAGCTCAGGAATTCAGACTCCTCTATCTTCGGAGTCTGCTTTATATATATTTATCCTGCAGCTGCTAGTACTTTTGGCAAAAGTACTTTCGCCACCATTCTAGAAATGGTTTTTTATCTGAAAATAAAATATTTCCGACAACAAGTTTTGAACCGGTGTTGCGGCGTCCTTGGCTCCCCACGGCTGCACGCTGCCGCTCAGCCACCATGTCACGTGGCCACACTACTCCCCCGTTGAGGTCAAAGGTCACTGAGGTGATGACTGGAAGTAGCTTGGAAATCGTACTCGGCAGCCTGAGCGAGTGATGTTGGCTGGTTGCGTTTGACTCTCGATGTTCAAGGTGTATGCAGGTTTTAGATGGTCAATTGATATGTTTACCTTTTTGCCTTTAATGCATACAGTCAAGTATTTGTCTCCACATTTAAGGACGGGAAAAGGGCCGACGTATGGGGCCTGAAGCCAACCTCTCAAGCCATCTTGTCTAATAAAAACAACTTGCGTCATCTGAAGTTATTTAAAAACTAACACGAAGCATCTGCTGTGATTTGATGTTAAAGTTGGGCAGATGGAGGTGAAATGGTGTCGGATGGCAGCAGCGAAGTCACTTGTTGTGGAGGTTTTTCTTGGGATAAAGAACTCTCCAGGAAGGCAAAGGGGTTCATCAAAGAGAAGTGTTGCTGCAGTTGTGCCCATGTCATCACACCAGGCAGTACGGATGCCCAAAAGAACCAAGGGGAGAGCCTCCATCCATTGCAGACTTTTGTGGCACATGAGTGCAGCCTTCAGCTGTCAATGGAAACGTTCTATGAGACCATTCGATGCCAGGTGGTAAGCACAAGTTTTGGATGGATGTGAACCTGTAAGACTGCAAAGCTCCGTGAAGAGGGTTGAAATGAATTGACGTCCTCTGTCTGTAGTAATACAATGGGGCACTCCAAAGAGAGATATCCAGACATACATGAAAGCACGAGTGATGGACGCAGCTGGATTGTCCATTAAGGTTGTGGCTTCAGGCCATCGGCTATATCTGCCCACAGTAGTGACCAGATAGCGGATACCATCCGAGGGTGGGAGTGGATCCACAAAATCAAGATGGACATGACGAAAACATTCTGTAGGGGGATCGAAGGATCCTACTGGTGATTTTACATGTCGTTACACTTTCAATCGCTAGCACGCTAGGCATGAGTGAGCCCAATTCCTGTAATCCTTCTGTATATTAGGCCAGACAAAGCGGGAATCAATGGGTTTTGCCAATGCGCAGAGGCCTGGGTGACTAAACAATGGAGACTTTGGAAGACCCACTGGCAAAGAGGTACTGGAACATTGGGACAAGGTATTGAACTTGAGACGTTGCAAGTGATGTCCAAATTCGTACTTGGGACCCTCATTTGTTGTATCTTATGGAAAAAATACTTCTCCCTGATGCTAGGGAGATCTTTGTCTGCATCCTGGGCTTCTTTTCCGGCAGAACGGGGCTGTCGATTGAATAGATCTCCACCTGGGATAGGGTGTAAGCCACACAGTTGTCTGCTCCAGAGATATGAAAGATGTCAGTTGTAAATTGGTCAATGAAGTCCAACCATCTCAACTCATCTGTCTTGGGGAACAATGATCAGCTAGCTGCTGGAAGGTATAGGTTAATGGTCGTTGGTCAGTGAAAACGATGAACGAACATCCTTTAAGTAGATAGCAAAAGTGATGCACACTTTCAAAAATAGCAAGGAGCTCCCAATCATAGGTGCTGAAGGACTGTTGTACTCAAGTAAGAGTCTTGAACATCTCAAAAAAAATCTTTATTTTTTTTTTGAGATGTTTTTTATGAAATTTTAAGAAATTTTTTTATGAAGTCTGCTCCAATTATCAGGATGGTGACATTCGAAATGATGAATCTCCAGTTTAAACCCCTTCTTAATCCAAAGTCCAGATGAAGATCAACAAAGCCTTATGTACGTATGGGTGATCCATTTGCAGTAACAAGTTAATACATTGTTCAGTGGAGGTTTCCCAGAGCCAAACAACAGGGATAAACTTAGATGTCCGAACCCATGTCCACTAAGAACTTTACCATTGTCTTCCATTCAGTGAGGTAAAAGCGGCTTGATGAGGGTGGACCGCATGTCACCACTAAGACCTGCCCACTTCGTTTCCCGATGAGGCTGGCCGGAAGGCACATGGCAGAGTGCAATGCATTGCCTCATTTCCAAACCGGCAATGATACCAGTAGTTGACATCAGTGGGCCTAGTGACCACAGAGGTGAATAATGATCCTGTAATTTTCTTTGTGAGTTGCTGCAACCGTGATGGCAATAACGTGAACGATCTTGAGCTTGATTCATTGTGAGGGTAAGCGATTCAATGAGACATGTAAGTGCTGTCAAGAGCTGGATCTGTTAATACAACTTCTCCTCCAAAATTTGTATGGTATCTGTCGGAAGAGATGCGGCGGCAATCTGCTGTTGTCCTCCAGTGGCCTCATAAACGCAATCAAACAAACGAGCCACAGCATCCAGGTTGGTGTCTGCCTGTGTGACTAAAATAGCCTGCATTGTGCTGGGCAAGCTGGGTATCCATATCACACGTAGAATGTTATCCGGAATTTGCGTGCCTGCAAGTGTCCTCAGGTGACAAAGAAACTGACCTGGAGTCTGGTCACCAAGCTTCTCTTGTGATAGAAGTCTCGGTTGATGCCAAAAGCCGTGAAATGAGTGCCTCTTTGATAGGGCTGTATGGCTTATCAGCTTGAGGTGCAACAACGATGTCACGTATCTCAGCTGCATAGTGTCATTCTAAATTTCCCACAATGTGGTTGAACTTTGTTGTTTCTGTTGTGACATGTGCAATCACGTAAATTAAATTTACAGAATAAAATTTAGCTTAATAAATAAATAAATAAAGTAAGTGCTGTCGAATATAAGTCTCCCCAAGCGCTTTCCATTTCTCTCTATTCTGAGCTTCTTGTTGCCATGTTACCCCTAAATACTGAATGATGTCTCTGTTCCATCGGTCCCTTGGTCTTCTTCTTGGTCTCTTCACGTCTCTTGGTATCCAGTTCAG
>KZ308232.1:1790641-1803136 GCA_000376725.2 Ladona fulva | reverse complement strand
AACAAATATTTTAATTTAGTATAATTGATACAAAAATACTGAATATCTCTAATCTTAACTATTAAAGCTTTGTTATCATTAAAGATAAACCTTTGACCCAAAGGAGGAAAATGAAACTTAGCTAAGATTCTGATGTCTTGAGATGTACACACATTTGAAATGATAAAATGATCCACAATTTAACCATAAGCTGTTATGTGTTTTAGTTATTGTAAAATTTTTACTTTTACTGCCAATTCAGTAGTTTAGTTTTCATTTGACCTTGATATACTTCATATACTGACAGTTCCTGAGTAAGTTAAACATTTGTAAATTCGAACTTTAACCTTCTAACAATATTACATTCTGGTGCCTTCTAAAATGGAATATGGAAAATTTCAAATCATAGGAGAAAACTGCATTTGTTCTTTAGTAAGTATGTACTATATTTGTTTGCATTTACTTAAGACCAAAGTGATGAGAAATTTTAAGTATGTATTCTTTTGAGGTAACAGAGCTTGATGAGGTTCCTAAGAGTGGTGCAAACCTGCACTTTTGCATACAGTGACCATGACGACTTCTTCCATAGCTCAACAGAAAGGGTTCAGAGCTAAAAAATAGTTCGTTACATCTCCCACAAGTTCCCTTCCCAATTATCCAATAGCACCATCTCTCCTACTAAAACTTCCCTAACAGCTTCTATTTGCATACTGGTCCTTGAGTCCAGAAGTTTCACTGCTAACATGTAATGTATTTCTCAGCTCTTTGATGCACTAAATCATATAGGGTGATTAAAAATTCACTTAATTCGACTATACAATTGATTTGAGTCTTTTGATTCTAAAAAAAGCTGTGAAAAAGATGAACCTGTTTATCCAGATCAAATTCCATTCAGAAAAATCTTTCGCTCTAATTGTAAAAAAATCTTACTCCAAGGTGTCATATGGATGATTGTAATGTTGTTGTAAGTAAATGATAGTAATTTCAGAGTAAAATAAAAATTTTATTGCAGAAAATTGAACACTTAAATTGAGGTGCTAGTACTCTGTGCATCTACCTTCACCGCTAGCTAGGGTACAACTTGGAGTCCCATGTGGGTAACTCATTCAACTTCAATGAAAGCTGCCTTGAGTTTGATTTCCAGTGGGGGCAAACATACAAAATGATCTTAGCTGTTGAAGCACTTTTAAAATAACTACTACTACAAGACTGGGATGCATACAGGTATTGTGTAGTATCTTGTAGTAAATCTGTCCATATTTCCTGCAAATGGTTCTCAAGATCTTGTAAACTCTGTTGAAGTTGACATCCTCAGTTGTCCCAGACATGTTTGATTAGTGATACATCTGGCAACTGGGAAGGCCATGAAAGTGTTTTATTATCACCAAGGCATCCCTTTGACACCCTTGCTGTTTGCAGATGAGCATTATCCTGCAAAGAGATACCTCTTGGAAGCCCTGCCATGAGTGACAATGCATGTGGCCACAAAATGTCCTGCACATATCACTGCGCTGTCTTATTACAGAAGTGTACTAATACTATGTCAAAGATCCTGCAAGGTGATCATTGTTTTAACATCCTTAGCTACATACTTCCTGCCTCTGCAACCTATGTGGTATTGTTGATTCCTAATGTGTCAGTTGTCTTTCTCAACAATTTTTTTCTATTTTTTAAAACTTTATCTCATTTTGGGTATCTGAATAAACTTTTTCTTCTAACTCAGGAAAACAAATCAGAACCTTTTGGGGAAAATCTTTTTTATTAACTACATTATTAATCAATGCATGTTTTTTTCTGATAATATCTATAACAAAAAAATAAAACAAAATAGATCCATTAATTCATTACACAAACCCAGCAATGTGTTAAAGACCTTTAAAGGAGATTCTGAAATTACCAGCATCAATCAATTTTTTTAAATGACCCACCATCTCTTCTCTTAGCCTTTAAACTGGCAGGCCTAAATTGTTTGGTAACCAGTTGAGTGGGGTAAAATTTGGCCCCAAAAATATTTTCCTCCTACAAAGTCATTGAGGTTTTACTATATATCTTCATATTTTACAGTGCTGAAGGTGTATATTAATTATATTATACTATTTAACTAAGATATTTGCCCCTAATCAACTAAATTCAGAAAACTTCTAGATCTGTCATTCCCTAACAGCTAGATATAAACTTTAAACATGTATAGTATGTTATAATCATCATCATGTGCAATTTAAGCAAGTGGATGGATTTACCAGGGTATTTTATTATATATCATATTACATATAATGTAACAGGTAATGTATGACATAAAATAATGTATTATCATCAGTCTCATATAAGGGTAAACATTTTTAAGTAAAGTTCATTGGCCAACAGCGAGTACAAAAATTACCCCATCCAGAAATTTGTTTTTAAGGGCAAAAATGAAAATAAAAACAAATCATTTCCTCCAAAACATACATGTACCTGAAAGTGATAGAGAAATATCTGAGCAAGAAAATGAAAGTGAGAGGTTAAATTTGCCCATTAAAGGAGAACCAAAGCACTTGCCTAGCGGTGTCAATATGCACACCCTAATGAACTAAACACAACTACTCTCAGACTTTTTACTATGGACACACGAGTTAGAAGTTAGATAAAAACTGAACCTGAAACTGAACATTAGAACCTGAATCAAATGGGAAGCTTCAGATTACTTCTCTGAAACTATAAAAAATTTCTGTCGATTTTGTGAAACAAATTTATCTCAGTGATGGATGGACGTAAAAGTTCAAACTTGGTATCGGTAGGAAATTTCGCAAGTTATAGCTCAAGTTGTTATAAATACTAAATAAAAATATTACTGATAGAAACGCTCTTTGGAAAGTTAGTCTTAAATGATGAGGACTTTGCTTGGTAACAAGTGGGATGGGCCAGCGACAGAGGGTGAGAAGGCGCAAAGAGTTATTCGACGTAAAGGAGGGAGGGTTGATGCAGGTAGTGAAGACACCAAAAATGTAGGAGGAATGTCTTTAATGTTTTTCTAGTATGATCCTCCACACTATAGTCAGATGTAGATACCATTGAAGCAACCAGTAACCACTAAGCTACTGCATTATAGTTACGAATAAAGAGTTGGAAGGTTGGTGGGTGAAAACCAAAAGTAAAAACATGGCAGTAACGTTAAGGTGACAAATTGCTTTCAAGAATTCCTTAACAAATTTTCCATATCGGAAAAGAGAAATGTGGAAATGGTTTCAAAATGATCTAACAAAGTTAGAGCTTATATATTAAATTGCTTAGAATCGAACCTCACCCAAAATACTAAAATCTATTGCAAATTTTTTTATCGGTAGGTTACTGAACGAGTAAAAGTAGGTGAAACCTTATCGGGAAATAGCAATAAGGTCACGAGAACCTCAGGAAAGTCCTCAACCGGGCCTTCCTATTTCTTAATCTACATAAACGACTCATCTACAAGCGTAAAATCAGGAGGCAATATCTCATTGCGAAACTAGATTTAGTAAAACGAATGAGACATCGCGAAATGCTACGATTAAAAGAACGTAGGAAAGTTATAGATAGCGAATTTCATATGATTCACGAACAGCAAGTATATTTTTCCTGCCACGTGACTGAAAAATCAAAAGTTTTTAAAAATAACATACCCCCCAAATACTTTAAACGGTAGTTAATTGCATGAATTACGATATGAAGTATCTTGAAAATGACACAGGGAATGTGTATCTAATTTCTTTCATATTTCTGAATTAGAAGTATATGGAAAAGAAACCATAATGCCACATTAAGGTTTCCTTAATATGCTGACCACAATTTACGTGATTAAAAAAGTCTAACAAGAGACAGCAATTGCAACACCGGACAATATCTTATCTCCTTCACATAAAATACTTCGCAATATTTTACAAATATTTGTCGCATGTAAAGTTGATCCAGCCTAGTGAAAGGAACATTTACGTAATTAAACGTATTGATAGGCAGTAAGCGATTAAAATTCTCTCGAATCCGAATTATTTGAAATGGATTAAATAAGATGAAAATTAAAGATACAACCCGCTGTCCAATATTACCCAATGATACGACAAAAAATTGCACAAAGTATAACAAGCGTTCTCAAAATATTCTGAACTGTTTTATTTCATCGTCTTTAAACTATGTAATGCTCCAAGTCTTACTAGTACGTCAAATTTAAATAACAAACTTACGCCACGTGCACGTATTCCGCGCAATTTCTACATTCAATTGTTAATCGCCATGACCACCGCCGTAAAGAATCAAAAACCATGCTACTGCAGTACTCCAGAGTTATACTTCCTTTCATTGCTTCTCTTTATTGTGGGCGAGGTAACTGGGATAGGTGATGTTATTTATGCTATTAATGCCGGAGGTGAAGCTCATACGGACGTTAATGGGATACGGTACGAACGTGACCCACTGCTTGGCAAAGTAGGAACTGCATCTGATTATGGAAAACAATTATTAATAAGTAGAGTGCCACAAAATGATCTTATACTGTATCAGACTGAACGATATCATCATAGTACGTTTGGTTATGATATTCCCATTAAAGAAGACGGTGACTATGTAATGGTTTTAAAGTTTAGTGAAGTGTACTTCAACGCACCCAATATGAAGGTGAGGCGTAATAGCCAATATTGTCGTAGGAATTTACTGTTTCAGTTGTAACGAGTTTCCATGTTTCAGGTATTTGACGTAGTGCTTAATGGTGACCACACAATAGTGGCTGAACTTGATATATACGATAGAGTGGGAAGAGGAACTGCGCATGATGAGTATATCCCATTTCATGTTGAAAAGGGGCGGCTATATTACAACGACGAAGAATCTGACATAAGAGGAGGCAAAATAAGAGTAGAGTTTATCAAGGTGCAGCATAGTGGTCGCCTTTAGTATTTATATTTTTTGTGTTAAGATATCAGGTTCTAATTGTTGCTATTTTCAGGGTTACAGAGACAATCCGAAAATCAATGCAATATGTGTGTTCAAAGGAAGTTTAGAAGGTAATTATCACAATGAAGCTAAATGCTTTTGTTCAAAATTTGAAGTTATATTGCTTCAGCCCAACAGACAACTTTGTTGTTCAAAATATTTGCTCAATACTTGCCGTTTAACTATGAGCTATCAATGCTACAAGAAATTAATATCACTTCATTGATTTAATATTTCTTTGACTATAATTGGACCTTTTCTTTGAGTTACCCTTAGATCACAATTGTTACCACTTAATTCGGTTAATTAAACATTTTTAAATAGATACATTTTATAAATTATTGTAAACCAGGCCAGGAGAAAATTATAAAGGCTTTTATCATTTTCCCGACAGATGTACCTAAACTTATTCCATTAACTCCAGACCCTGATGAGGATCAACAAGAGGAAGTGGAAGATAAACGACCATCCTCATCAAAGAATCGTCGTCCAAGTGGTCCACGTACTCCAGACCCATATTCTGTGGATGATTCCTCCATAATGTTACCAGTATTTGTGGCCATTGGTTCCTTTATACCCCTTTTATTCTGTTTGTGCAAACTTTGATGACACAACGAAACCTCGTTTAGGTCAAAAGTATTTGAAATCCTTTGTGCAAAGGGCAGTCCTCTCAAAGTACCCAGTTGGTTGTGAAAATTTATTCCTGGAGTTTGGAAATCGCTGATTTCCATTATGAAATGCATAGGAATGTTTTTCGATTCAATTTTGATTCCTTTTTCAATTAGTCATGGATCTGAAAGTCTGTGGCAAAAATTGAGTTGTCTCCATTACCCAATGAGGTGCTTGCCAACTGGAACGGTGCATCTCCACATAAGTATTTGAGCATGGAACTTCACTGTTAGTGACCATCATGAACTGCACATCTTGCCTCAATCGTTTGTGACTAGGAGATGACTTCATTTTGATTTGTCAGACCATGGGATGAACTACTAATTCATCGATGGATGTACCATCTTGAATTATTGGGTGATTTAACTTTGCATGGTTTGAGACTTAAGATTGAATCAATGGTTGTGAGGATGTGTTCATTCCACTACAGTTACTGACAGTTCATTAGTTTTCCATCATACTCAGTCCTTGGTATTAGAATAATGATGGTTACCTTAAATGCTTCTGCCCATTTTTATATAAAAATCTTCATAAACATTAAGAAAGTCCCTTAAAGGTATTTTATCCATTCTCAGTAATGTCTCCGATTTTATGAACTCATTGACCAGCTAGTTGCTTGATCTCTTTAAGGACGAGGATCTTAAACTTGTCTAGCACAGGGTTGGCTTTTTAAATCAAAATATTAAGATGTGTGAGGCTGAATTATTGGACACATTAAGTAGTTAAGAATTAAAGAGTTAATTCCTAACACACGAGTTGGGCACCTGTACTTATGTTTAAATATCAACTCTGCTCATGCACTTAATATTTGTACAAAATGACTTTTCATTGATTAGCTAGTCATGACAAGCAAAATTCTGTATATTGGAAGATTTATTATTCATGTTTTGTTATTTTATTTAAGTAAGTTTATTGCTTGCGAATTGTTTCAAATTCAAGTGTTATAAATTGTGTTAATTAGTGTCTTCTTAATTTAAGTTGTCCATTAATTAAATTACCTTTTAATGTTTAATAGTCAAGTATCATCTTGACTTAAGGACTTCTGTGCAATAATGTCATTGTGAGTCGGTTTTGTTACATTTGTTTTGGGACAAATTTGAGTAAATGTCTAAGTTATCCAATGAAATATTTTTATTTGGATATCATCCTTAAATTATTGTATATTTCATTTGTAAAAATCATCCGTAGACAAATAGATCCACTATACAAATTTAAAAAATTATCCCTGCCCACTGGTACATTAAGATCTTCAATATTTTATCTGGGTTATTGTTAATCACGTCCAAATTGGTGAGTTTTCATGGGCTGATCCAGTCTGTAAATAGTACTAGCCAAGGAGAAATAACCCAGATATTCCACAGAATCAGGTTTTGTATCAATATGGTAGTGGCCCACTTCTCCATGATGGCTGAAGGAGTGAAAATGCTGCACTCTTAAATCTAAACCCTGTAGATGGAAGATAAAAAATATCACTAAATAAAATGGACATTTTGTAAAATTCTGGAGTCTAAACTTAGATAGCTGACAAGCATTGCTTTTGGTTATAAGTTATAATTAAATTTTCTCACTATTTAAAAATCGCATGACATGACCAACTTATATAACTTTGTATTTGAAGAAAAGCAACATCACCAGGATGTCAGGTTTTCTGTTCAAGGATAAACTTTGAAATTTTGTGGAAACCATAATACTAATTGAAATGTTGAGGTTGCCTGACTATACGCCCTCATTTTGCAATGGAAATTTCACCCCTGATGCTAGCCTAGTAAAAACAATTCTTGTTCAATATAAAAAGTTTACTCACTGGGTCAGCTGTCACAAATGTTCCAACCGAGATGAGAGGAGCAGAAAAGTTGTAAAACTTGAGCCAGTTATTGAGTTCATCATCGTTGTTTATAGGAGTGGGTGAAAAGTCTGGCATCACATGATGCTTTGCAGTTCCTTCTTTGATTAAAAAGGTTCCACCAAAGCCTGTGAAATATGTAGATAAATGAAAAGTTCATTCAATAAGAAAATGACAATAATATTAAAAGTAAATCAAATGAGCCCACCAACTGCATTTGATAGCGAGAGCCAACTATAAGCTACTAACTTACTCAATTTCACCTAGACTAAGTTAAAATTACAGGAAATAAATTCCAACCTTAGTGGCTTTCCAGTAATCCATCTTTTCTTGAATAAGCAAAACAATCTTTCTTCCTATATCACAAAATACTGTTTCATAACAAATTTATGCAGCATTTATAAAATTTTACTTCCTATGAGCAAAGAAAGCTTTTATTATGTAATGAATAACTTGCTGCTAAGGTGTACGAACTATTCTCTATCTCCATTATCATCATTGCACAGAGAAAGTGTTGTAAATCCTCCATCATTAAAAGTAAACGATGTTAATTATAGATAGCAACTGATCCACTGGAATATTAAATTATTAGAATGTTGCCTCAAAGTCAATAAGAATCTTATGCTACACCCAAATTTTTCAGTTTTAAATCTAAGCATTGCACCTCTAGACAGGACCTTTTTCTACTCTATTATTTCTTTATTACATATCAAACAATAGAGTCAGAAAAAGACGGGATAAGATTCATGTGTACCAAAGTAGCTTAAATTAGTAGTAAGTTCAAGAGAGTTATATCTACTAGGAGAATTATGAGCATACCACAAAGGATGTCAGAAGTTGTATGATGATGTACAAGGTTGAGTTATTTATCAAAAGTAAAGGGAAAAGCAATGAGAAATTTCCTTGCATAAGAATCTATTGAGAGAGAGAACTAATATATATATATAACTGAAATACATTTACACATGGAAAGGAATTATAAATGAGAGCTAATACTAACATGTACATGACATAAATATTAGAAGTTCTGAAAACATTGCTTTCTCAAATGTAAAAGGCTCATCTTCAGGATGTTTATTTAAATCTTTTAATGAGAGTTAATATTATTTATTAATTAAGTTGATATCAGAAAATGTTCAACCTTACATGAGAAATACATACCAACAGGTTTGTCTTTGTACTTATTTTGAACTGTTGTTCTAAGGCTTGTGGTAAAATCTTGGTCCCCTATCCTTTTCTTGCAATGGACTTTTATCACCTTGAATAAAATAATAGATAACTGTTATACTCCTAAACAATTTCTGACACAAAGACTACCCAGAAAATGGATTTTCAATTTGTATGACAAATGACTTTTATTCTTTGTTATAGCAGCACTTCCTCAATATGTAGATTTTCAGGGTCGGTTTTATAATTCGACACAAGCTAAAGGCCTCAATAAGACTGTGCTAATAAATTATCAGCGAATTTCTCTGGTTTTTCACTTCAAGAAGTCATTTTATATTTGTTGAGAAAGTCCACAAAGTGTTTAAATGATATATAAGATTGTAAAATCTACCCATCATTCGTAATTTTAGAAAAATATGCGCATTGTAATTCAAAACTTGTTTGTCTTGTCATAGTGAAGCAGCTGAGCTTTGGTATGTTTATTTGTGTCTTTTATGAAAAAAATTCGAATTTTTACTAATAATTCACTGCGGAGGCCTCAATCTGATCTTTGTGCCTATGGCCTCCAATAGCTTAAATCCACCCGTTTGGAATCTAATGGAATACTTCCATCGTTGAATAGAATTGGAACTTTTGAGATTTTAAAAATAAATATTTTTTGACTATATCCATGACAAATAATTTACCCTTCCTTAAAATAATTATACTTCTTGCAAAAGTACTAGTTAGGAATCAGGTTAATGTCAAATCTTGCCAGTTAGAAATTCATCAAACAGCAAAAAAATATTGACAAATTCTTGGACTGACAACAGAATTCAAAAGGTATGTTATAAGATCCAATTATTGTAAATAAGAGGAGAAAATCTTACATAATGACTGATGCATGACTTCCTTCAAATATGAGTACAGTTAATCATCTCCTTCATAAGAAAATCAAAGGGATTTGTACTTTGACACTGAAACTTTCAGTTCCACTACAAAAACAGTACAAAATAAGAAAACATCTTTTCAACAATTGCAGTGATTGTTCCAAGTTTAGGTCAATAATTTTTTAAAAATTCAACTTAGCTGTTTCACTTAAAGAGTAAATTTAAAAATCAAATCAAAAATATTTAAGGAGAGTCAACAAATATGATTTACTGATAATTAATAAGGGCTTTTAGCTCTCTTGCTAAGACTCCACTTCAAAAACCTTTCCTAATAAAGATATGGCACTATCATGTTGTTTTAAAAACAATATTTTACCAACGTTTAGTTATTATTATTAACTGAGCACAAGACATTCCCAGTTTAATTTTTATTACTTGAAATCATTCTGTAGCCACTATTAATGAGATATCGTGTTTTTCGTAAAAAGATAGATTTAGTCCTCACCACAATTCTTTAAACTATTATCCTTATCTAACGCTCTTCTTCCATGTGTAGTATTCATGACGGTGTCCGGGCTGAAGTGGAGCAAATTCAAGTTGGTTCTGTCCTAACCTTGTTAAAATTATCACTTCTACATGTTCGAACCATAGAAAAAGGATATATCCTTACTCTATGTAAGTAAGGTTCGAACATGATCATGATGAGAAATTATCTGGTATAGACTGCTACGATTTACTGCACGTAAATTTTCACTCCTCGATGGAGGAGAAGTTCAAGATATTCTTGGCTTTTAGACCTTCCCGGCAAATTTAAAAGGAAAAAAGATTGAAATAAATGGTTGGTTGTTGAAGTTAATTTTCATAAGAGCACTTCACTCATACGGGTCGAATATTATGACTAATAAAACAAAATTCTGTTACTCGGGCAATCACACCAATCGCAGGAATGTTTTGATTCTTTCTTCTAGTGCCTATCTTTCTTGATGGTTAAATTTTGCAAGTGCGAGCAGCTAAATTCGCAAATGTCAGCGTGTGATGTGATAGGATTACCATGAAAATAAACTCCTCAATCACGCAACCTTCAGTACGAATGTTAAAAACATTTCGTCCATGTTCCTTTACCGCAAAGAGACTGGGAAAGAAGTTGCGAAATATTTATGATGAGTGCGAAAATGTCTCTTCCTATTCCTGAAGTTTTGAACAGCTTGATAAAAAACAACAAAATCTTAAATTTTTATATTGTTACACACTTCCCGATGTCTTCATGAACTGCAAGCGCCAGTAACATCTTCGACAATCTGTTTCAGAATTATTCCTAAGAGCTTTAATTTTTTATCAGGTTATTTAAGAAAGTAGCTGACACTTATTTGCAAAAATAATAGGAAAAGCGATTTTTAACGAGGATGATGGAGAAAAAGTAATACGAAATCGTGAAAAAATTATTCTATCTACCAGTTATAGAGATCTCGCTGGTTCTCATGTCTGACAATCCCCCCTTCCCTTGTACCACAAATTTATGGCGTTCTCCTTCGAACTGGACGGCGGAGGGTGGAGATGTATGATTAATACGATTCATTCTAAGGTCAGAGTTTTGACAGGGGTGAGGATGGATTTTTTTGCGGCGAGGGATAAGACAGAAAGTGGACGAAAACCCCATCGTCATTCTGGGACAAATGAAAGATAGTATTCACTTCAAAAGAGTTTTATTTTCATTCAGTACGTGATTTTTTCATTAAATCTGGTTGCGCAATTGAGGCGGAAGAGACAGCATGGGGTAGAAATGACAACTAGAGTTAAATTCTATTGAAAAGTACTACCATGAAGCAAGGCATCTCGTCAGATTTCCGGTGATTACTTTTTATTTAACATTATTCTAACACTAGGGACCTTAAATTACGTTTATCAGTACAATTCCGTAGACTACGATTTCATGGGGAGATTAGATATCAAACGAAATTGATCTGTGGCGTACGAATGCAAACGAACGTGAATACATAAAATAATACATCCCGCGAAAGATTATAAAGGAAAAAAAGGTTAAGCTATATTATCGAGATACTTTGTCATACTACCTCACTACTCCTCATATTGCCTAGCAAACCTCATTGCTTCTCCAAAGGTGGTTTTGCAGGTGATGAGAATTGCGAATAAATTCCTTCAATTTATGATTAACCCAGCCTTTGGATAGATAACTTTACAGACAGATTGATTATATACATATAACGTATCTTTACTTAAAGACAGTGAGAGTCATGAAAAAACTATCCATGGAGGACTCTTGTAGAAGCTGCACTTTATCCACATGAGGGCATTAAATAGCTATTTGGATAAATTAAAGGATAGAAAAATGTAGAAAAGAAAGAAAACAGTAGGAGAATCACCTGAAAATTTTTAATGGAAAGTTACTTACTTTCTAAACCTTATGTTTGTTATTTTCCATCTGCCTCATCCACTTTACTTTGACCATCTAATCACTTTAATGCTAATATGGTAAGGTTGAATGATCATCTACCATGTCTTCAATTTATAACAAATACTGGATGGATTAATTCTGAATAGATAAGATTTGGAAAAGATAATCCTAACTAAATTATCTGAAATGGACAAAACTGATGTTTTTGGGAGCAAGCTTCTAAAATAGATAAAAAATGTGCATTTAATTTTAGTTTAACAGTTCTTACTCTATTAATCATGTAATAAAATATGCTTACTTTTCCAGGGCTTCCATCACAGAAGAAGAGATTGGAGAGCAAAGCATGCCTGGTCTCTGTATTAGGAAGCTGTTCAGCTAAGTTGTTTCCATCTTTTGGATTCACCTTCCCAATCCAAGAAAGATTGTTGACTTGCCCATTTCGAAGTTCAAGGTTTGCAGCCAGCTATTACAGTAAATAAATAATATAACGTCATAAATAAGTCAAATTTTTGTGCTTGAATGAGAGTTGTGAATGATTTCAGAAAAATACATCAAAAGGATGCAATCAATAATAAACTGTTTCTTCTTGATGCTTTTCATGAGAAGTGATATATATA
>KZ308232.1:1743920-1790589 GCA_000376725.2 Ladona fulva | reverse complement strand
TTAATCTTATATATATATATATATATCTGTAACAAAGAAAATCAAGTTTGAGAATCTGGTAACAAAGTCCACAATAACAAAAGAGAAACTACATTTAGGAATTGCACTACACTCATCTTTCTTTTTGTTATAACACTCTTTTACAACATCCCATTTTGTACACCATTCCTGTGGTGTAAGCAAGTAGCACATTAATAGATGTGATATATACATTTGCGTCGGTTAATGGAGTTGAGTGCACTTTCCTCTCTGAAAGTACTGGAGAGTTCACGAAATGCAGTTTGTTTGGTCCTGAAATCAATGAAGGGAAATTACTGATATTCACCTCCCTGCGGTAGAGAGGGGGCAATGCTCAAATCAATTATGAGAGTGGTAAACTAATACAGAGACCGAATATCCTGTGGTATAAGGTGACCACCTTCTTCCAAGTGCCAACGGCCACATAGGGTGGATGAGCGGGAAGAAGGAAGGGCACCCTCTTGTCCTTGGGATGGGAAATTATCCCTAAAGGCAGATGAGCCTCCAGGTCAATGGCATAGGATGGAGGAGGAAACAGGAAACCACTCCATTAAAGATCCTCTTGGATATCCCATGCCTGAATGTCAGGAGTTAGCAAATGATGAAGCAGTCTCAATTTAAACTTCTGGAGTAATAGTCCTCCATTCAGATCTCCGGGAGGGAACAACAAGAGGCTACAAAGGAAAGAAGTCTGTGTAGAATTGCAACATGGTATGTAAGATCTTTGAGAAGGATTGGAAAGTTGGAAAATTTGAAATCAGAAATGAATAGAATGAAAATAGATATAATCGGGATAAGTGAAATAAGATGGCCTAATAATGGCAATTTCTGGAGTGGGGAAAATAGGATATTGTATTCAGGAAATGAAGAAGGAAGTGGACGAGTTGGTTTTGTTTTGAACTAGAAAATGGTTCAAAACATTTTGGAGGTTTGGGGTTTCAGTGAGAGGATAATAATGATTAAATATAGAATGGAGCCAAGGGATATGGTTCTGATTCAGGTCTATATGCCTACATCAAAATATCCTGATCAAAACGTGGAAGATGTTTATGAACAAATTGAGGAAGTTCTTATGAAGGTGGACCAACAATACAACCTTGTGATTTTAGGTGACTGGAACGCAGTGGTAGGAGAAGACAAGGAACAAGATATAACAGAGAAATACAGGCTTGGAAGGAGGAATGAGAGAGGATCTAGACTTCTTGAGTTCTGTAAAGTATATAACCTTGCCATAGCTAACACACTTTTTCAGCAGCCTAAAAGAAGAAGATACACTTGGTCAATGACCGAGGATGGAGAACGATATCAGATAGATTGCAAAGAAATCTACTTCTTCGCAATCTACTGAGGATGACAACATGGTTGTTGAAATATGTATATAAGAGTTAATCTGTAAGTGGTGAGTGGCTTGGGGCTTGTTTTTCAATTTTGGTTGTTTTACACTTCTGCACACATGTTGTTTTTTGCCAATTTTGTCTGTCTCTCTGATAGTTAAGAATTAGGATTTGTTCTCCTTCCTTTAGAAACAAATGTTGTGCCTGTGATCTTGGTTTTATGTCCATTTTATCTCTTTTAAATTTTGACATACATGCATACATTGATTTTATTTCCATTGACATACCTTGGACTGAGAGAGTTCCCAATCTCGAAGTTCTTGAAAGAATTTGGGAAAAACGAACCTTGTTCAATTCAATTTCAAATAGAAGAAATAATTGGATTGGACATTTGCTACAGAATTCGTCTTGGTTCACCACCTTGTTGGAAGGAAGAGCTATAAGAGGAAAACCAAGACAAGAATACCTAGATGGGATTAGAGCAGGGAGGAGATACTCCGAAATCAAGAGACGAGCTTTGGGAAGATTGATTTTGAATGCTCACCAACGTTAGGGTTGAGGAGAGGAAGAAGAAGATATACATTTATACACATTACAGGATTTATTAATGGTGAGATCAAAAGAGGACAGTATTTCAGAGGAATTTCACAGCTTATTTCATCAATGGGAGAGAATGAGATATAAAAAGATGAAACAGGAATCATTATAGATATTACATTTCCATAAAAGCCAGGAAGTAGTATATAGTAGTATTATTAAAAGTGCTTCGACAGCTTAGGCCATTTCACATGTGGGCCCCATCCGGGAATCGAACCCGGGACTGCTTTCACCGAAGAAGAATGCGTTGCCCACTTGGCTATCCGGAAGCCTGCCAGGAAGTATTTGGCAATGGTGAAACAGTATCTCACAGTGATGAAACTCAATTACTTTACTTATTCAACTCATCAAGGTGTCCACTGTCCAGCCATAATTTTCCAGTGAAATATTTTCAGTTTTCCAGGGTGTTACATATCCACAAATAAGTATAATTTTGTCCAAATATTAGACATTTGGTGATAATTAGCCACTTAAGGTACCAGAAATGGTGACAAACAGTTTATAGATTCATTATGATCCAAAACCTAACTACAGATGAAAAGAGATTAAATAACTGGCATTCACCAAATTTTACTGGACAGGTCAAAGTGCTGTATTGAATTTTTTTATGTATAATAGAAATCATTGGTGTTACAATTAGCATATTCCAATGAAATCTCATAAAGTATAATCTTCTCTACTAAGTAGGTCCATGAATAATTTTCCACAAGAAGTTTGATGATTAGTTTTTTGGGGCATTATAACTTCTCTCACTTAGGTATAAAAATATCAGGATGAGGAACCAAGATATAACTTATGTAATTATCCAAAAACTATTTTCTATAAAAATGTTACACATACTTAAAAATATTTCTCAGTTTCATTTCTTTTTCTGTTTTTTGAAAATGTTTTTCAAGCTAATATATCTTATCAAAAGTTGACAGAGCAATATTTCTCAAAAATTCAAAACCTTTTAGATTGTCTTTAGCACTTTAAAAGCTTCTAAGGAAAGAACTTTCCTTCTTGGTCCAAACTCCCATTTGCCTTCCCATCTTCTTCATTTTCCCTGCCATTTCTGTATGATGTGTTCCTGGGGACAAAAATGGAACTCCCTCATTAATAGTTGTCAATTGATTTGGCTTTGTATACTAGTGGAAGCCTAACCCCTTTCAGGCAAACAAAATCCTGCATATGACCTGTGAAGACACGCACAATGTCTTTCATTTTCTAGAAAACACTCTTACTTATAGAGGTGAAAGGCAAGATTGTCTCACTTACAGAGGTCTGGATGTGAAAATGACTCTTTTATAGAGTTTTCTACTTTCTCACTCAAAGAGGTTTTCAGGAGTTCAAATGGCAAGAACTGGCATTTAATCTTACTAATAATTTTCTTGCTTAACCAGGTTTTACTGTATAGAAAGTAAGACACATGGGAAGAATAAAGATGCCTTTACATGCCATCTACCATGAAGGAAACAGCAAAAGTAATATAGCTGTAAGTTAGAAAATGCATCAAAACAAAAGTCAAACAAATAGTAGAATAGAATCTGAAAAAGATGGCAATAGAACCAAAATATTCTTACAATTCTAAGTGTTATAAAAATTAAATGACACTGTCAACAAATTCTGTTATTAGTATTATCTGATAATTATTTAAAGGTTTGGCATCTAAAATATTATGAATAAATATCCACTTTAATTTGAATGAGTGCCACAATGCACATGTCATAGCCAACCTGAAATATATCTTTATTCTGGCTTTTCAGAGAAGAATATGATTGTGAATAGCAGAGTTGTACCTGAACTTCAAATTGATAAGAGGAATAAAAAATTCTACATCACATCTCTTCAGGTAAATATATGTACAATATGATAACTTAAAAGGGACAGTAACTACTGGAAGTTTTAACAAACCTCACAGTTTGTATGAGCATACGGCCATGGTCCAGCTCCTGCCCCAATGATAAATGTTGAAGGTGATTCAACAATTTTAGCAATATCACAAAGATCATATAATTTTGTCCTATCAGGTGTAGGTAAAAGATAAGGTGGGCCTCCTACTTCGACTAGTTTTGGATTACCTCCAAGACCTGTGTAGGATTGAAAATTTTCACACATTACCTTCGATTTGGCAAAAATTCCTATTAAAATCATACATACAATTAGATTATTGGAAAGAAACTGTTCACCTTTTTTAACTTAACGAGTACGTTTTTGCTTTACTGGTTACAAAATTGCATAAAGGAAATTAAATCAAAACAGCTATATATCCTCCACCAAAGGAATCTGTAGTAAATCTTTGAATGCTGATTATACGAGAATGACATAAAGCATAATCACTAACCTTTGCAGGCAAATTTAAAAGGTGGTTGTGTGAGATCAGGGCAGTCTGTTACTTCGACATTGACCTCAGCAAAATTACTTGTCAGACCTGATTCTAAAACTAAAAAATAGTATAGATTATGTAAAATATGCAATATGTTAATTAATGCACTAATAAAAGTTAGAAAGATTTGTGAATAGAATTCAACATGAATTATCAGCAACTGCGGCAATGAAAACCATCATTTACCAATAAATACGTTTTTTAGTGCATTAAATTGCATTGCAAAAGTCACTTTGTAAATTTTCTATTTACCCTCAGCAATTTCCTTTATCGGAGGGGTATGAAGATCATGTTTGCGCATGGATATAGAGGCCATTCTTTTATGAATTTTTTAACTTTGCAAGGTTTTGTAAATGCTCAAACCACTCTCACGACACAAAAATGGGTAAAATACAACTCTTCTGAAGTATTTTGGCCAGAATTATGCGTTTCAATTTAGCTATCGGCTTTCCCTACCTTATGAACAATCACTCAAGGACATCAAGATAAAGGTAATGAATTTCAAGCGGTAATCTTTTACCATAAATATAAAGGAAATCTTTTTGTCTTATTAGGAAAAATATCCAGTCTCACAACATTTTAATTTTATATCCAGATTCTCGAAATTGTTATTAGGTACTAAAGTCAGTATATTTTGGACAATATCAAATAAAAATAAACAAAAAACAGCATTCAGATCATAACTGTACTATAATATAACTGTCATGATAATAATTCCAAAGGATCGAAATCTCAGAATCATTAAGAATTATATCTGCTTAATGAACGAGATTACGAACAGCGTATGAGTTTGGTAAAGATAAAGGTAATGTGTAATCGGCTAGCACTTCCTATATTTCGGAGAAACTTTTCCCAACTTCAATCGCTTTCTTTTTCTCAGCTGTTTCCAGTTCAAGAACGTTGTTTCCGTTGTTTCGATGTGGTTTGAGGGAAACACATGATCTCTGAACCTTGTTAGAGGTACCCGACCTGTCATAGAAGGATTGGGACTTCGTATGAAAACTGTATAGATATAGCAATAATTTTCAGCATATCCGCTTAATTAGGTAATTTATACATTTTAAGGATATAATTGCAACTTTATTGGTGTGGAAAAACTTGATGCTAACTTCTTACTAGGAATGCAATTAAGTATGTTTGGGGAAAATTCGGTAAATATTTGATAGTGGTTCGACAGCCTTTTTTTTTCACCCGGCTGAGTTTTAAGTGAACTGATCCTCCATTTTCATTAGTAATTGCATACAAGTTTTACAATACCTGTCTTTTTTTATGGTATAGTCAGACCTATGTTCAAATATCCTCATATATTTATTACTATATGATTGTGTGCATGTTTTAAGATGGGGTACCAGAGGATACCACTGCCAGAATTTGCAGTTGATGTTCATTAGGGAATATAGAATTTGTCAGTAGATTTTCTGATCTTATAAGGTATCCCAGTGGCGTTTGGGCTAACTTGCAGCTTAATGGCTGCCCATGTTGAAAAACTTTTTAAGCATTTACACCATTCACAGAAATCATTATACGAATCTAAGATGATCCCAAAGCTAATTTCATGTTACTTACTATTGTTAATGATTTCAACTTCAACCACTCATTGAAGTTCATTTCTAAGATATGTGATTGCAAAAAGAGAACATAATGTTCTAACCTTGGTGAATATTTTTCTTGGTTATGAAAGAAAAGAAGAGGTGTCTCTCAAATCTTTCCAAACCACTGGCATTCTTTTTACACTGTTAAAGTTTAACATACCTAGGTTTCCAATCTGAGCATTACAATAATCACATTCCCATTATTCTCACCATGTAATGGCAAAATTTGTATGACATGTATGAAAGTAAAGCATCAAAAAATTCAACCGTGGTGGAATATTAGAAAAATTGTCAGTAGTTGTTACTGTAAAACTTCATTTTTTTTGTCTTGATGATTGAGGTAACAGTTTAGAGCTTCAAAAAAGAAAACCTTCCTACAGCTGTAGAAAGTTGCATTAAAGTTGTCTCCTTTTTCTGTTGATATCCTACTTGTTGATTTAACTCAGTAAGGAATTGAGTTTTCTAGTTTCAAAACTAGCCTGCAATCATGGGTTGTTGAGTCAATCAAGTGCTAAGGAGTTTCCTATGAACCTTGAGAGAATGGCCATACAAGATTGCTGAATGAACCTTCTTAGTGCAGAGATTGCTAAGGATGTTTAAATAAGTCCTCTCCAGTTCACATGTGGAGAAATATGTTGCTGATTTCACCCTAGACAGCCACAATTGACTGAAAATAGTCTAGGTTATTAAACATAACCAATGAAATTCAAATAAAGCCTCTCTAATAGTTTACATAAAATAAAATAACAATGTCAAAGATAAATTTCACAGACATTGATGATGTTTTGTGGAAATACTCCATGTTTGAAGGAAAATAAACTACTTCTTCCGCAGGATTTTAATGGGGACATGACCAGGTTTCAGCAAATGATTGCCATCATTAAGAAAAAGTACTAAAAGTAAAAGTCTCTTTTCCTTCAAACATCAGAGATAGTTCTGATTATAAGTGTAGCATTAGTATTAACAAAATAAACTTTCACAGCTGAGGTCATTTTGTATGTACATATGGACCCCTGCTGGAAATCAAACCTGCAACCACTTTTGCCAAATGCAAACATGCTACACACTTGGCTACCTTGGAGCTGAATATTTAAAACTTTTATACATTGGTTGCTTCGAGAGGTAGATGAATTCTTGAATAAACAAAAAAGATCATTCTTCAATGCTCAAAATTTAGAACTACCACTAAATGTAGTACCTCTGTGATGTATGTTATGTACTGAACTACCATGAACTGACTGAATGACTGATAGGTAATTATGTATGCTTGGCATGGTAGTTCAGTACATAACATACATCATTACCTAGCAGTCATTTAGTACCTACCTACTATATTCATCCATACAAGGCATGGTAGTTCAATGGTTAGAATACCTCCCGAAAAGTTTGAGACCTGTGTTTGTGTCCCAGTCATGTCGCTATTTTTCACACTTGTTATTCCTTGGGATCAGCCGAATGGCTTACCGTGCAACGTTTAAAACGCCTTTCCTTATCCTAATAAATATGCTAAATAAATATAGAAGGCAGGATAAAATTTTTCCTTGATTATTCAAAATCGTGCATTAAAAAGTTTTGTGGGAAATATTATTCAAACAATTGAATCAGCATCAGCCATTTCAAATCCAACGTCAGATGTAGGCCTACCCAAGCGCTTTCCAATTCTCTCTATTCAGAGCTTCTTGTTGCCATGTTACCCCTAAATACTGAATGATGTCTCCGTTCCATCGGTCCCTTTGTCTTCTTCTTGGTATCTTTGCATCTCTTGGTATCCAGTTCAGAACTGCTGGTGTCCATCAGTTGTCGTTTCTCCTCGCAACATGGCCTGCCCACAACCATTTCAGTGATCTTACCTTATCTATGATATCTGTCACTCCTGTCATCTTCCTCACCCAGGTGTTGCATTTCCTGTCTCTTCTTGTGATTCCAAGCATACACAGTTCCATGTTTCTTTGTGTAGTCTGAGGTCGCTGGGTTATTGCTGCGTTTAACATACATGTTTCACTTCCATATATCAGCACTGGTAGAATACATCGGTTGACCTTTTTCTTCAAGACTATTGGCATTGTTGACTTCAGAATATAGGCATTTTTTCCTAAGGCACTCCAGCCTAGTGCAATTCTTTGAATCACTTCATTAATTCTGTTTTACTCCCCTGTGGTTACCAGTTGTCCAAGATAAGTGTATTCTGAACAAACATCAAGGGGTATCTCTTGTAGTTGAATTGGTACTTGTGCTGCATAAGAATTATAAATTACCTTAATTTTCTGTAAGTTTATCCTTAGTCCTATTTTTGGCCCTGCCTTATTCAGTTCTTGGAATCTTGATGTTAGATCTTCACTATTGGTTGCAAAGAATACTATATCATCTGCAAAACGCAGATGACTGATGTACTCTCTATTGATCTGTAGGTCTTTTTCCTCCCAGTCTAAGGTTTCAAAAACTTCTTCCAGAACAGTTGTAAAAAGAATTGGTGAAAGGCAGTCGCCTTGTCTCATTCCCTTCTCCATCTGTAATTCCTCTGTTTCTTCATGCAGCATTACAGAGGCTGTGGCAGCCTTTTAGATGCTGTGGCAGCCTTTTAGATGCTGTGTAAGAGTTGGATGTATGTACTTGGCATCTATTCCTTGTTTCCCTAGTGCTTCCAGTGTGGAGGAGGTACATACCAAGTCAAAGACCTGGGCTTAGTCTACAAAGAGTACTAGTGGCATCTTGTATTTGTTCACTGTGCTGATAATTTCTTGCAGCATGTGGATATGGTCCATAGTGCTCAATCCCTTGTAGAATCCAGCTTTTTCTCTGGTCTGAGCAACTGCTAGGGATGTCTTCAGACATGCAGCTATTACTGTCATGAATGTTTTGTAAATAATTGGAAGGAGGCTGATGGGGTGGTAGTTCAAATCTTCCTTGCTTCCTTTTTCGTGCAAAAGGACGATCCTTGCATGATTCCCTGAAAACCTTATCTTCTCATTTCTCTTACCAAAGCACTAACAATCTTAACAAATTCTCAGTTATTTTAATCATTTTTATGTGTGTCTAATAATACCATTAAAGTCTAACTGTACAAATACATTAGCGTTCAAATTAGACTTCTTAGAAATGAGTTTCTAAAAAATAGTTTGTGACCTGTTAATAAGGAAAACTTGAAATTTAATTCTGTAATATACTTAAAAAAAATGTTCTTACTAATATTGTTTTCCATCATGACAAATTAATCCTTTTAAATTAGTTCAAAATGCTGTTTAAAATTATACAAGACTTAAGAAAGTGAAGTGACATTTTTCCAGCCAAAGCTTAAAGTCATGGGTACAAAATCATTAAAATTGTAATTTTAAAAAGAAACGTTTAATAGTGAAAGATATTGAAATTGTTAAGTTATAATATTAATATTGTAAAATTTGATTGAAATAAGACCTCTGCACTTCAGTTAACATCTAAAAGAAAATCCTAAATGAAAGTAAAATGAAAGTTTAAAGGTTCTGAGTTAAATGAAGATCAATTTCAGCTTAATAACATTTATTTTAGTTGTTAAACAAGCATGGATAAATCTGACTGTAAGAAGTACATTTCACACATATGTAATAATTAATAAAAATCCATAATAAAATATCACAATAACCTTGGGTTCGAGTTTTTCACGTTTTTAACAGCTTCAAAATTCTTGCAGAAATGCAGGATCGTTGTGAAATTTTGGTTTTAACTCTACCATAATACTTCATTAGTTTTTGTACACATTCAATATTTGTTTAGCAGAGGCATTTCAATGTTAGGACTTTGTGCAAAATATTTAACAATTATTAAGCTGTTTTAGTAAATTTTTGCAAAAGCACTTGTGAGAACATGTAGAAACATACATTTAAAATTGATATAAAATTAAATGTGACATAAAAAGCAAAAATTATGGAAAACTGCAAAAAATTCCAAAACCAACATTTCATATCTGTAACAATTACTAGGGAACAGATAAAAACTGGCCTACATTACAAAAGGTAAGCTCAAGCTTGAGCTGCGCCTCAAAAGTAAACTGTGCTAAACCCAAGCTCAATCCTTCCAAGTTTGACATCTAAAGCATTAAAAGATTTGGTGATTGCAGAACTCACTTTGTAAGTTCTTATATTTATGGCAAAAGAGCTTGATACCTGATAATTTTCTAATTTAGCACCCCCTAGTGATCAAATTTTCTCTTATTATTCCTTCAAATTTTCTTACACACTCATGTTATAAAATTATTAGCTTTTTGACTATCTTATAAAGAAATGGATGTGGACAGATTAATAAATGAAAAAAATTGGTAGCATAAGGAAGGAAACTAAGATTTTCATGATTTAGTTGCAGGTGCAAATGCATGGCACTAAGAGCAATACTGAAAAATATTACTTCCAGAGAATATTCATCATTGCTAGTAATACTTTCTAACTAGATGGTAAATACCAAGTTTTCAGTAATTCAAATTTGTATAAAAATGACCCTGAAAAAATCTGCGTTTACAGGCACATTGAATCATCATCTCTTTCAAAAAAAAAATCCCTTCCTTTATAGTTTTGATAAAATCAGATTCTGAAATTGAGGCAATGCATACACTTGAATAAGCTGAAGGCACATTTCTATAAATGACAAACATCTTATTCCAGCCCTAAGTAGCACTTTTGGTCTAGAGGAACTAAATTTATAGAAATTGCTTTACATTCTCCGTCATAATTGGAGACTGAAAGAAAGAAGTAAGAGACATCAAGCAGAAGAGATAGAGAGCCTTAGGAGAATGACAATTTGTCATCAAGATGGTGTATTTGATCTATGTAGGCTGTTTTCTCAGCATCTGCATTTGGGCGGAATTAAACTGTAAAAAAGATAGAGAGTTATGATTAACATCCACAATAAAAAATTGACTCATTGATATCAATACGTTCAAAGGAAAATTTAAAAAAGTGATTTCTTTATTATATAGATGCATATAAGAATTTATTCTCTGTCCTCTCTCAATAATGTTTCCCCAAATAAAACAATTTTAATCTTCATTCTTCTACATATAGGCAACAAGATACACATGCATGCTTTACGGTTTTGGAGAAGACAATTCAATGATGTCCTTATAAGCAAGCATATCAATTTACTCTAAAGAACAAATGCAGAGAGGTCATGGCATTAAAGAAAATAAACATATTCTAAACGATAGAATCTATGAGGTAGGGTTGAGGAATTGTTTATAGGGTGTCCAGATAGCAAAGTGGACAATGTGTTCTACTTTGAGGAAAGTGGTCCCAGGATTGATTCCCACTGGAGGCCTACATGCAAAATAGCTCAGCTGTTGAATCACTTTTAACAATACTATTACGACTATTGATTGCTTACAAAAACTTAGATAATTCAGATGCCCAAAAGGTATAAAAAATATAGTTTACTACTTGGAAACATGATATCATCCCTTAGTTAAGGCTATCTTTCATTCTCAATGAATGAGGTAAATGGCATATGTATTTCAAGTACTGTCCATCAGATTTTAAAATTTAGATTACTGGGAAGAATCTCCTATTTTGAGAACTCATTTCTTGACAGTGATTCTAAAACTAAGGTCAATAGACATATCTGAAAATAATAATAAAGGGGTTCATGAGTGTTGACGTTTGTCCAAATTAATCTAGAATTCAGTTGATTAAATCAATTGAAAATTTTAAATATCATTTCTACTTAATAGTACATTAAATCTAGATAAAACCTCAAAATGTAATTGAAAGTAAAAAAAATTTTGGAGGACTACAAAAAAACTTTGGGATCCTCAGCCAACTAAAATTTAAGAGCCACTGGCTTAAAATGTCCTTTAGTTTATACTGCTTCCTCTATCATACAATCACAAATTAGAAGCAATATCTATGTTTTTAGTGATTTTGAGTGAGTACATTGTACATAAAATGTCTTTGAGCAACCATTTACAACCAAAATATGATTATTACCAATTCCTCCTATGCATACAGCCCCCCAAAATTAACAATATCAAGGATACTGTGGCCATTTTCTAATGAAAGGTTACCATGTGCTTATAATTAAGGAGAAAAACTTATTTTTTCTGAATGAGAGTTAATTTATCCAAAAATTCCTAACCATTTTAATACATGTATTTGTGTCCCTTATCTGCTGCTGAAAGCTGCCACTGCTTTCTTGCAATTCTGCTTGCTACTCCACTAAAAATAAAATATAAAAAATTAAAAATTATGTAATTGAAAATCAATAAATTAAAAAAATAAAATTTACACGAGTTCCTAAGAATTGTGATTTTGGTAATCACAAAAGAAAATAGTTTAATAAACTTTAAAAGATAAAACTTTGAAAAACAAAATAAATTAGACTTCTGTAAACAGTTAGTTTACAATATATATCAACGCCATATGAATTTCTGAAAAGACCATGCAAAGACAATTTTCTGTAAAAATATTTTACTTAAAAAAAAGGAAAATTTTACTGGGGACAGACTAACATAAACCTGTAGTAAGAAACCGATTATGTTTGCTCTAATAAGTGTTTTTGATGCATACTTCTACGAAAATTACTCACATTTGAGGGCTCCCGTTGCTTTGGCTAGAACGGAATCTTTACTGTCGCCAATCTTCTTTCCTGCTTCTACAGCTGCAACCTTTGCTTCAGTTCTCTTATCATCAATAAATTTGTCAACTTCTTGGAGTTTTTCATCAACTACCTTTGAAGCTGCATCTACTGTGCTTTCAACTTTCTGTTGCCCTTCTGTTACAGTCTGATCAATCTTTTTTCCAGCAGCTGTAGCCTGCTCATCAAGTTCACGTTCTGCAGCTGCCATAGAGTCTGCCAGCTCTTTCTTCGCAGATGATTTTACCTAGTTAAGAAACAATTATTAGGATTTGGCAAAAAATTTTCCATGTACGATATATAACAGCTTAAGAGTTTTAGAAAGGGGTTCAGTGTGCTTCAAGATGATTGGCAGCATTAATTAAAACTGTTTAATGGTTGAGAAGCTCTTTACAGATCAAATAATTTGTTGCCAAATTGGAAGAGGCATTCACTTAAAAGAGCAATACTGCATTATAATTGTCAAGGGCTAAAATAAAGCTCGTCCTCATTACATTAAAAGTTAACATTGTTCATCACTTTGTCAGACAGTGTTGAAAAACAAATTTTAAATTGTCAAGGTGACTTTCTCCCATCACAATGTTCATTATTATAGTCTCACATGTGTATCAATATAAAAGTGATACACATGGCAAGATACTACTCCACAAATGTGCAAAATTACTCCAATTGGGGGTCCTGCAGAGAATGAATAAAGAATGTCAGAGTTTAGCCTTTGTTAAAATAATCCCATAAAAGAGAGCTTTTAATTTCTTTCCACCCTAGTTAAAAGCTTTCATCAATACAAATGGGATACCGTATTCTGAGGTAGAAAATCATTGTGTCAATAAGGAGAGTAGAGGTTATGGACTTAAAGATCCAGCAGACTTATGCTGAAGAATTGAAGATCTAGAAGCAGCGAATAGAAAAGCTGATCTCAAAGTTCAGAAAATGATTTTAACTCAGTCGTCCACCCACTGATGACATTGAGAAATACATCAGACTATACTAAAAAATTTATTCAAAATTTTTATGAGGGAAAGTTCTGCCTTGCAATGGAATTGAAGTAATGAGCAAATGAGAAGTTGAAATGGGTTCAAGTCAGGAGGAATTGATCATTTGCATATGCTTTGCATCATGATCTAAAACAAAATTGGTTTATTTAATCGTTATGATCGATTAGTTTATGTCTGCTTACTATTTACTCTATACAGTGCTTACATTTCTCTCATTCCAGCAGATTTCGCTCCTGAAAAACATTTTTAGTACTCTAGAGCCATTGCAAGAACATTGAACATCCAGTCAACATTCATGGTAGAGAAATCTAAACACTAACAGAAAAGGGTTCTCGGGTTTCACACCGGGTGGCCTCCTACAATAGGGTCGACATTTCGGGTGCGTACTCTGCACCCATCTTCAGGATTCAGCAGTATCCGAAGATGGGTGCAGAGTACGCACCCGAAACGTCGACCCTATGGCAGGAGGCCCGAGAAACCCGAGAACTCTTTCTACATTATATTCACCGGGAAAGAACATCTTTCTACTAACAGAAAAGCTTGGTAGCATAAGGTTAAGTTCCAGTTTGTTCCAGTAACTTATTATTCAGGGCACTTACATCAGTAGCAGCTCCAACAAGAGATCCAACAATTTCTTGTGCAGCTTCTTCCACGGTTTCGCCAGTTTTCTTGGCTTGGCTTTCCAATAGTTCACCAGTTTTCTTAGCTTTTTCGTCAGCTAATTGCTCTACTTCCTTCTTCTTACTATCCAACAGGGACTCAGCCTTTGAACTGAGACCTTTAAAGGCTGAAATCAATTACATTTCAGACTGTGAGAAGAAATCTAAGTTATATTTAACAATCATGATTTAAAATTATGCTGTTTCCGATTTATTTTTTCGATATTTACTTGCAGTCTAGATGCCTTTGAAGAACATTTAGTGCTCATGACAACTTGCTCTATCTTGCAAAATCTTCAATCAAAAAATGTGCCAGCATATAATGATGCCGGCATAGTTAGCATGATTATCAAAAATGTTGTTCTGATAATTAAAGAAAATATGACGGATAATTACGTTCATTGACTTCACATTCATTACACAGCATGCTATTTTCAACAATATTAACGCGTGAGCTGTAACTGTATTATTAGAAAGTCTAACTACAAAAAAACTTTGGGATCCTCAGCCAACTAAAATTTAAGAGCCACTGGCTTAAAATGTCCTTTAGTTTATACTGCTTCCTCTATCATACAATCACAAATTAGAAGCAATATCTATGTTTTTAGTGATTTTGAGTGAGTACATTGTACATAAAATGTCTTTGAGCAACCATTTACAACCAAAATATGATTATTACCAATTCCTCCTATGCATACAGCCCCCCAAAATTAACAATATCAAGGATACTGTGGCCATTTTCTAATGAAAGGTTACCATGTGCTTATAATTAAGGAGAAAAACTTATTTTTTCTGAATGAGAGTTAATTTATCCAAAAATTCCTAACCATTTTAATACATGTATTTGTGTCCCTTATCTGCTGCTGAAAGCTGCCACTGCTTTCTTGCAATTCTGCTTGCTACTCCACTAAAAATAAAATATAAAAAATAACTGCTAGAGATGTCTTCAGACATGCAGCTATTACTGTCATGAATGTTTTGTAAATAATTGGAAGGAGGCTGATGGGGTGGTAGTTCAAATCTTCCTTGCTTCCTTTTTCGTGCAAAAAGACGATCCTTGCATGATTCCCTGAAAACCTTATCTTCTCATTTCTCTTACCAAAGCACTAACAATCTTAACAAATTCTCAGTTATTTTAATCATTTTTATGTGTGTCTAATAATACCATTAAAGTCTAACTGTACNATATTAATTATTATTCCAAAGGATGAAAAATGTATTCATAAAATTTCAAGTTCGCAATTTTACGTATACTAACGTGAAATTACGACTGAATACCCAAAAAAATTCCTGCGGCGTGCTAAAGTAGTGTAACTCGTGTGTGGTGTATGCTCTGAGCTTCTGCGGTATGTCCTGGGGTAAAACTTCTCAAATTTCGCCAATGGGAGCTTTCTTTTTCCTTCGACGAAATTTAATGAAAATTTTTAAATATTCTATTGCACAATTGAATTTTTCCTTATTAAATGTTGGATCAGACTTACAGATATTCGTGCAGTATAGTATGGCGTAATCCTTGTAAATTCGAAATTTTGCCATCGAAGACAGATTAATGGATATCTCCACCCTAAGACGTCTATAGTCTTATGGTAGAGCTTCCTATTTTTTGTAGGATTCGAGAAATGACAAAAGCGCGTTTTTGAGGATAACTCTTTGGCCGTACAACTCCGAGAACTCCAGTTGTCAGGGTCACCGAAAAGGTCCTACTTAGATCCGTTAAATCTGTTTTAATCAGATCCAGAGATCTGTTGAAGCATTTCGACAGTAAAAAAACACTAATTTAGATTTTCTTTTGTATAAAAGTAACACTTGAAGAGCATTATTTGGTCGTATTTTCATCAATTTTCCAAGTCATTCCAAAGAGAAGGAGCGTAGGGCAGTAATTTCCAACAGCGCTAAAAATCTACGTAAGTTCCTACTTTGCATTTTATTGGCGAGTATCTGAGTAACTTTGTGAAAAACCTCGCATTGAGTGAAGAAAGAAATTAAACGGCAGTATAAACTTATCTTCAACACGAAAATTTTACGCGGAATATAAACGATTATACTATCTATTAATTAGGTAAAGTACTGAACGCTTCCCCAAGCTTCAGAAATAACAGCTAGTTAAAGACAAGGCTGTCTTATATGCGGAAATGATAATTATGGTGACATCACAAAGATGATGTCATAGAGTAGCTTAATGCGGCCAGAATTCTTAGGCGTCCGAAGAGATACTGCAGTTACTAAAATGACCAACAGAACGCCGGGAGCTGAATCGGCTGAATTCCGTGTCCATATAAGAAATCGATAGGAAGGAGACGGAAACCAGTCACCACGGCGTCGTTTATGTACGAGGAATACTCAACACTTTTTCCCAACGACTTTAATTACTAAGGATTTCTTAAGGATTATTGATAGGGTATTAGGTCGTAAATTTTAGACAAAAGGGATCTCCTCTTCATTTTACGATGATTGGGTTGTTGTGGAATAGACGGGAGTTGAAGACCTAACAATGCACGTGCATTCATTCCGTGGATTTTTTTTTCGAAGCCGTTACAACTTTATAAAATCCTTTACGGCAATACTTGATGGATGACTCGTGATTCACTACATAATACATAGATGAGTGATCCAAAATCATACACATTAAATCTTATATTCATTCTGGTAGTACATTTTCAATTCTGCTTGGGCAAAATTCTTCAGAGGCCCTAACAACTCGCTAACTACGTTATATTTTCCCCTCATTCAGCTATCTTTCCATCGATCGCCTCAAGGTTTCTAGATGACTTATGTCACACCCTCTTAATTTTGGATAATACTGACTTTGCAATATGCTTGTTTAAGATATTTACGTTCGGAGCATTATTTTTCTCCAATAGATTTATTAGACGATTTCTATTACATCCCTGTGTATTAGATCGGCTAAGAACAATAATTAAATTCCTTCTCGATAATATTGCTCTCATCTGCTATTTTGTCATAGATTGTGTACGCATTTATTAATAATACATCAACATACAGCACAAGGCCAATTAAAGTTGACGATCAACATTAATGATAAAATTGATCAACATATTAAACAATAAAAATAATAAAACAATAAAATTAAAAAGATCAGAGTTACAGAGATCCAAATCAGTCTCTTGCAATCATATTCAAGATTGATTTTAGAGGCAGATAAAATGGATCGAAGTTTTCATTGGAAGATAGAGTTGAAAATTGGGGGTATGCGGAAGAAGAGTGACCGTTTTATTATTGATAGACGTGGAGTATTCAAAGAGAAAATATCAGATAGGCGAGTTGTTCGTGAAGGAACGCGGAAAGAGTAGGAAAGGGGAATCAATCTTGTTCTTGTTAATATTATATAGGAAGGTAATGTCGGAAAAAGTATGAGTGGTTTCATAGAAATAAGATTAAGATGTTTTATGACAGAAGATGGATCTTTGACATATTCCCATAAGACGGTACTATGAAACAATATCTTTAAAAGAAATTTAACACTCGATTGATAGTGTACTACTAACTACGTTTGTATATAATAGGTTATTGGAATTAAAGATTGTTACAAAAGAATTAATACCTGCATATGCAATTATATAAATCAAAATAATTTTTCAAGAAAAGCTAACAAACAACGTAATATATTTGCAATTTGTTTTCTTAACTTTTAGCCAATATAATAGGTACATTATGCAAGAAATATATATTATTTACCTCTCGAAAAATGATCGCATTTGTTTTCCATGTCACTAGGATTTACCCTCACGCACGGTCAACAACTTCTCTGATGAGTTGATCTCATTTGTACTTCAAATATCCCCCAGCTACGAAGTAAACAGATCATATAAGGTTGCTTTCCTGGGAAAAACTGCCCGTCGAGAAAAATATTGCTTATTCGTCATCCATTTATTCAGTATATCGCTACATGCGTTGGGATGTTTAATTTCTCGTTTCATAAAATTAGGACATTATTCAACGACTAACTGTGGAGTGTTGATTCATTCAATCTCTAACGTTTAATAAAATGCATTTCTATCAAAACTATACTTGACGTATTTGGATGTAAGTACGCAAGTATTTTACTGTTGTAAACTGTTGTTTTCACTATTAAACCATTTTGCGGCCAATTACATATATTTATAGATTTTTTGTTCTTAAGCTGAGTGTTTACATTAAACCTCTATGCGTGAACCTCTCCCGAAAAAATACGAAGCATTTTACAATTCCCTTACCGTAAACCGTTACTGCTGCCGATGAATTTGGAAATATTTAGAGATATGGAGGCGGGATTTGCTTGGACGCATGATTCTGAGCAATCACGCGACGCCTGATCAGAAATTTAATGTCACTCTTCCTTTGACCTTTAACCCGTCGGCCCACTTGATGCTCGAGTCATTAATTTATTAACATCAATTACATTGGAATACATTAGTAAAATCTTTAAATTAAAATGAGTTCATTTATCCATTTGTCTTGCCCTCCAATTATCTAGAATGTAGACTATGTATAAAGTTTATAAAATATACATACTAGAGGTAATTTATCGATACTCTCGCTCTCCTTTGCGAAAAATGAAGGAAAATATTTTCCAAGAGGCCTAGAGACGCGGTAGAGAAGATAAAAATACGAGATACCTACGTAAAGAACTTACGAGCTTCTGAAAAAGGAAAGCTCGGTAAAGACTCCCAAGGAAGAATGGACTTGAAAAAAGTCTTGACGGGACATATGCAAGCCTCCAAAAATAGGCGACAGTGAGGAATTCGCTGTCTTCCTAGTAGTGGTTGGGCGAGTAACTTCAGATAGTGGACAGTTTGTATTCCAATTATCATATAAAGGTCGCAAAACTTTTACCAAAATCTCTTATTCTCGAGCTGAAATTTTATACTCAACAGATTTCCATTAAACTTACCAAATTAACTATCCTGACTTAATCATGCAATGTATTTGAACCTTCTGCTATTAGAAAGAGAAAAGGAAATTTCTCAGTATTAAACGTAAGAAAAAGATTTAAAAAGTTTTATACGTTGAAATCAATTTAAAGATCTTTAAAGATCTAAACGGAATGGAATATTTCGATGTTTAACTATTTTAAGTATTTTGCGAAATTAAGTGCCGTTCTTGCAGATTCGTTTAAATTAAAGCGAAGATAAACGGTAAAAATACGTAGAAATTATGATATCAGTTTTACCAATTCTTCTTAGTTATCGTAGGCTACATATTGTATATTTACATGATCTGTTTCCTACGAATTTAATATATCTATTTTTTACCCTGAACCAATATACCAATTAATATTTTAATCATACAGGAAAACCGACAATCAGTTGAATTATTAATCATCATTAATAATTTAAATATTTCGCGGAAGCGCAATCAATTAGGCCAACCGGAAAATTCCCTTAAACCTTATCGCCAGCTAATATTGTTATCGCCTTCACTCATTCCATTCAGTTATACTACGAATAATTTTAGGAAAATCCGATACTTACTTAGTTCTATCAAGCTTGCGTAGCAATGAGCTTTAATTAATGGGCTCATCTGAATCTTATAGCAAAAATTCTAGTTATCTCAAGTGTGCCATTATTGAGACCATCTATCAAAATTATAATTATGCGTTTATAGAACATGCGTCTTCGGCAGCAGTTAAGAAATTTCAAACGCTTTATTGAGAGTAATTAGATTAATGGAACTAAAATTGTTATGTAGTCTCACTGGTGTACTAGAAAGTGGGAAATAATAACAATATTGGAAAATTATTTTAGATTGAGGATTTTAGGCGATCGAGGCCTCTAAAGCTCCCATGAGATAGCTACAGTTAGAGCGCCCATGTCTGCTCTTTTCCTATGAAAACAATGCAAATACAAAGTAACTAAAACGTTGAATCGCATAGGCGCAGTAAGAGCTGCAAGAATTTGAATGCATAAAAGTTTCAGAATACTTCAGATATTACGTAATCCGCTTCAGTTACATCACAGGATGGTGCTTATAATCATAAAGGTTATCTTGCGAAAATGATTCTCTCATAACATAAACACTATATTTAAGGTATATGCGTATAATTTTTTACGAATGAAAAACAATGATAGATTTTCCATTCAACTACCTTCAAGAGGCATTTACTGCGTGTACTCGCCACAATCACCAAGAGTCCCCTTTGAAGGATCTATGGCATTACGTAAGAATGAATCATGTCTTGTTAGATTGTACGAAAAGCGACAAAATGCGATTCGATGTAAATTTGTACCGCCGTATGACCAACAGACTTATTCCGGGAACAATTTCCTGACTCTGAATGTCTTACCTATTCAGGTCTCATTTTACCATCATCCTCAATTCTCGGCAGCTAGCTACAGACATCCCGTTTTACATTCCCTTCCCTAACTACATTCCTTAGCTTCCGCCATTATTCCTTTGTCTCTCCTTTCACCCCTCCCTCTCACCCCTACCTTCCTAATTAGCAATTCTTATTATTTCTTGCTTCCGCTAGACACCTTTATATCCCTAGACTTTAAAGATGGGTTGGATATTTTTCTAATTGATTATAACTACCACTTACTTGATGGTAAAATGATAGTCAAAGCAAGACTGGGTAAGCCTTTTCATACCAAACAAAATCCACTACCGGGACACCACATTTCACTCATTGTTTGAGATTTAGAAACAGCTGATATTATTCTAGTTTCTACAGCGCAAAAAACAGTATTCTGCTAGGTACGAAAAATGTATTTCCGCGGTAGGTTATTGAAAGTGATGTTAGAGATTGTGTTAAATTTTTGAAAATTTGAAATTGATCTTTACTGTGACTTATACCTTCGCCTATTTCTACGAGATCAGCCAAGAGCGTCCTTGAAGTGAATACGATCGTCATCGCGCTATTTTGACAACATGAATATAATCAATGATACTGTAGTTCAATTACGTTATTTCTCGTTATTTTGCATTGTGTTAAGCAAACTTTCAAATGGATTGGTCATTAAATCGCGAATACGTCCGAAATAATTTCTTGCTCAGGATTTCCTATTTCTGGAATCTATTACCCGTGCTTTTATTCGAAACAAATTGATAGAGAATCGTTAACAATTATTAAAGAAGTCTGTTCATGCATTCAACCTTAGAATTCAGACGTTAAGATGGAACATAAGGAATGAGACGGTCGAATCGCTGTTTACGGAAATAACGTAGAGTGAAGGTTAGGAGCATGACGTCAGATGAATGATTCAACTTCTGAAAGGGATGGTTCAGGTTGTAATTGTATGGAATTCTCTCACGATCCTTCCGCAATTGAAGCATTCTTCATGCGCTGAAAAAAAGTCTTATCATCGAATATTCATTATTAAAGAATTCTGATCCTACGTGGATATATGGGACAATATCATACGCCCATTCGGTGCAGTTTAAGTAAAATCTGCATAATTACTTATCAAAAACTATTAGTGAAATGATTTGCATTTCTAGATAAGACACGTAAAAATGACTGACATGCTTCTTTCCTTCGCGCAAAAGCTACCCTCCCACCGAGACTACATAGTCTAACCTGAAAAAAAACATCGCACGGGAATTGGTGCAGTACCAGATACGACACTGCGGATAACGTACTCCCCTACTTCAGTCCTTAGAAGTAAGATTGCCTTATGTTGAAGTCTCATGCTGAAATTGCGATCAAAATGGTGACAGGAAGGGTTCCCAGATAGCCAAGTGGGCAACCCGTCGACTTCGGTGAAAGCGGTTCCGGGTTCGATTCCCGGTCGGAGCCTACGTGCGAAATGGCCTAAGCTGTCGAAGCACTTTTAACGATACTACTACCAGTTGGTGACAGGAATTGCCACACAGCGCACAAATAACCGATCGTGTGCCATAACTACAATATTACTTTCGGATTCACTGACCTTATAACTGTAGCATTAATTTTAGACATCCTATCAAACATCTACAAAAAATCTACGATACAGCGAGATTACATCGAAAACGGAATATTTAAGGTTTGTTTAGAATTATTCAACGGAAACCCTCATTGCGGAAATGAAAAAAGGAAGCCAGTATAATACTTTGAACATCGTGCAAATCAGATTTGTCATGGATTCATATTGAAATAGCTTCGGATCTCAAACCTGGAAATCATACTTATAGTAATTACGTCAATTACATTTATGATATAAACTGTCAATTCCCCAATACAAACAACCATAGTGTCCCTTCAGTCCACTTTAAAAAGATTTTTTTCTTTGAATAAAAGCAACAACGGGAGAAAATTGTCATCCAACACGTCCGCGTGAATGAGTTTTGGACTTACATCCGTTATATCGACTCTTGAGTAAAAAGGGCATGGTTGAGTGGGAGAAGCCGCGAGGTCATTCTCTTTACTAGAAAATTCGCGGACACAGACCCCTGTTGCAAGTTGTAGTACTACCGCACGCTCCTGCGTCGCTAATAAAAAGAGTAACAAAGCTTTTCCACGGTAGTGAACATACGCCGAGGTCTTCGCACACGCGCGTCCTTGAAAATTGCGTCGCAGGGAATAGATCAAAGAGCTATGGGCGACGAACACTGTGTTATGCTATCAAAAGAGGGTTCTTAAAGGGAAAAGACGAGACAAGGGAGAAAGGGGAAGGGTTACGAGCGACGATCTGGCGCCTCAACTTGCAAGAATACCTGGATAGGATTACATGGATGAGACGAGATTATCAATCATGAAATCGCCGATTTCGGAGATTGGCTGATTATCTCGGATTGCAGTAAAAATAATCATCGGTACGCTTTCAACTATAGTTTTGTAACAATTGACTCCATTAATTCCTTTGGCATAGCCCGCAAAAGTGACAATAGCATGTTGACGCCCATCGTAACCCTCTCGCTGAAGGTTGAAAACATGGAGGACTGTCTGAGAATGTGAAAAGGTTGAAAACCTCTGAATTAGGTCACGATCAGTACCATGTTCGGAAAATACGAAACTTCGTGATACAATCAAATATTTGTCCAATCGATAGACTAATAATACTAAAATTGACCCAGTTCATTTTCCGCCAAAACGCAGGAACTAATCTCTACTACTACCGCAACACATTATTTAACTATATATATTTTTAGAGTTGCCGCCAAAAACAACTATGAAACGTTTAACATTACATCCAAACATTTCCATCGATACTTAAATTAACATACATTAATTTAAAAAATCCAACATCAAGAATAATAATGGATTGTACGTCTATGTTAAATGTGTATAATGTATTCTGACAGAATAAATTTCGAAAAAATGCAATTGTAACAGGTCGTTTCTCATAGTCGCGATAAATGATGTATTAAAGATTCAAAGAATCTTATTGTTACTTGAAAAATATTTTAAACTTCAAAGAGAAAAATATTAAATTTTGTAAAAAGAAATGCTGACTGTTATTCAGTGTCTTTTACGAGGATAATTGTACCTACAATTTAACGTAGAATTTAAGTCAATAATGTCTCATTTGGGGCTCTTGGAAAGCATACCTCCAGTGAATGATCCAAACATCTTTACTCTTTCTTGGAGAATCCGCAATGAAGATGAGAACACGACCTCGGTCTGCCGCAACGCACCAACAACTTGCACGTCTTCAACCTAAGCGCGTTCTTCCGCGCCTTCCCCTTCAACCTCGCCCAGACCCGTTCCTGATGACCCCTCCCCCTTATTCAAGCTAGCTTTGAGAGCGCATGCGCGAATTTCTCCGTCCTCCAAATTCAGGGATTGAATTTAATACTTCCCAGTAGAGGCGCTATCGATTTAAAAGAGCGTCTTTTGGAGGAAAATTTGATTCTGAATAAATTCCATCGCTAAACTGAAAAAGAACAGTTAATAGGAACTATAAGCTCGTATTTTAAACTTATCAAGTGGATGTTGCAAAATGAATGAGAAAAAATTCTAGAAGATTACCCAAATAGAGTTTTCACTTAATTTTTTTTGCATCTTGGTTTGGCACGTTTCCATTTCAGTCCCCATGTATGGCATGAGGATTAATTATTGATAAATTGGTTGAATAGAGTATTTTCTTGAAATACTTCAAATGATCACTTCTTATACAAAAATCATTCTGCAACACCCGTAATGTCATTCTTTATTCTCTCCAAAACGAACAAGCTGACATTCTATTCTGTTAGTTAATTAGAAGTAGTAAGTACTAATAAATAAGCATCTACAGAGTTAACTGACTTTAATATTTCTAAGTGTCACCTCTGAAGAATTAAGGAAAGAAGCGTGGATGAACTTGAATCTCAAGTGCCCTTGAGAAAACCATGGAAAATAAGAGAATTGAAAAAGTCAGACATGCCTATGACACCGTATTCCTTAAGCGTGTAAACTAATCCATTATTAATGACTTCCCAGATAGCCAAGTGAGCATCGCACTCGACTTAGGTGAAAAGTAGTCCAGGGTTTGATTCTCAGTGGGGGCCTACAAGCAAAATGACATAAGTACTTTGAACAATACTTTACATTGTCGAAGCACTTCTAACAATACTACTACTACCAATATCAACAGCTCTCAATTTACTCTTTAATTTCTTATACCGTTCATAATTTACATAAATGAACAATTTACTATAATTTGTGAAGACAGTCCATTACTTTGATTCATGGACTCATTGCTTTCCTCAGCCAACAACAATCTTATTAGCACCAATAATGCCATTGAAGTTGTACTCCCACTACACCATAAGAAAGATCTTGCATAATTCCTGCTTATATTAGAAGGTGGAAATAGTTATGATATAGACCATGGAAGATATCAACAAAAAGTAAACAATCATGCACAGATATTTTTCAAGTCTAATTTTGGGAGTTCAATGTGTTAGAAAATTATTTAGCACTTTGCTACTAAACTTTTTCGAAATAAAAAGCATCTGTTAAAATTCACAAAATTGCATAAGATGAAAAGTAAATGCAGAAAAATCAAGAATGAGGAATATCAAAAATACCGATCAAATAGAAATGATTCCTGAATGTAACTTTACCTTCCAAAAATATTGAGTAAACTCTAACTGTAACAACTCATGCTTCAACAATATCACTTTATTTAAAACTAAATCTCTCTTGAGAAGAAAATATGAAACTTGAAAGAATTTAGTTCAGAGTGTTCTGGGCTTCTTTGGTTTAGTATCATAAATAATTTTTGATTTATCAGAAAACAAAAATAATGAAAATGCTTTCAATATGTTCTATCCAAACATAGCACTGAAATAGGCACACCTACCTCAGAACAAGGAATATACTTTTAGTAGACAGAAACAATGAACGTTAATTCACTCCATAAAGTCCTGAAATAAAGTGAAAAGAAATAAAATCAGAATAAAAAACTTTTTGAGGGATTTTATTATTTTAAAATGTGCAGCATTAGTATAACATTCCCAGAAGGAAAAAAATAGATTACATATTACTTAAACACTGGTAATTATCAATGAAACAAATCATTACCATTAAAAGAAGGTAGAATTGTACTTTACTAAAAAATAATGCACTTTCTTTTTCTTTGTAAACAGTAACATGGAACAAATAATAGATTCAATTTTTGATGGCACAGTAGTGAATATTTCTTCAAAGCATAGATTCATCCTCCTGACAGATCTTAAAAAATTTACAACAAGAAACAACCATTGAGAAGCTATAGTAAAAAAATATTGACATGAAAAATTATTGAGTCTATAAAAATTTAACAAGACTTTCAAAAAAGAGGCACCACAATTACCATTGCATTCTCCATGTACAACAGAAGAGTAAAATGACAGGAATAGGTTTCACAATTAATGCAAAGGTAGCAAGTTAAATTCAGTATTGACCCTTTTCAGAAAGAGTAGCAGTATGGCTGTTGAAGAATTATAAAACTGTACATTTGTATAAAATAATCCTTATATTTTAATGCACAAGCATAACAATAATCCTCTGTATAAAAATTATAAACTTCACAATGTTATCTTAGACAGTTCAACAGACAACCCATGTCATTCAAGTCACAATTCTAATGCATGTACATTTACTAAAAATGAACACAATTTAAGTTAAATAAATAAACCCTTCGTATAAACTGATTCAATGATAATGTTTAAGAAGAAGAAAAGTCTAACTTGATCTATGTAATAGCAATTTTCATAATTACCTCAACAAGTCTCAGAAAATACACATTATCTCAAATCAACTTGGGGTATAAGTCCAGAAAAATACTGACAATTAAATTTTGGGGCAAGCAACAGCATTATTATGATCCTATAACACAGTAAATCTCACAATTTCTCAAAAATTTCATGTGCTTTTGTTTCTACTCAGCAACAAGGGATTACAACTAATTTTCACTATCATTCACAACCTCATCTTTACAACAAAGAAGTTTGCATAAAATACATCATACAAAATGCCACTTGGCATTTTATAACTGATTAACCAAATGTATAATTTTTTACAATATAGTTAGCTTAATCTTTTGGTTAATTTATGTTATTAATACATTTCTGTATATTAATACAAAATATCATGAAGCTCAATGTAGAAGGCACTAGTTTGGAGTCCATTTGATATTATTCCATAACAAAATAGCCAAGCAATAAATGCAATATGTACAATCGTGATGATAAGAAGGCTTTACAAAAATAGATTCATCGTGCATCAATGTTGTCATGTTTAAAAAACATAAGGTCACAATTTCAACGTCCCTAAAATTTACAAAAATTTGCTTTGCGATTCTGCTCCATAAAAAAATATTTGAGAGCAAGTCAAGATAAAATCTTATATGTTGGCTTTATCTTCAAGACTAGAAAAGCACTTCTTACTGATGAAAGGTTGTGTACAATTATCAACAAATGAATGAAATATACTCATATGCACAGTGGTGTTTCTGAAAATAAGTTTCTATGGGAGAGCCCAAAATTTATATATGAGATATTAGACATGCATGCAGTAACATACATTAATTGCTGTGGTACTGCTGCATGAATAAGTTAGCTAGCTATCTTTCAAATGAAAAAACTTTGAAGAGAGAAAACTATCTGAGTGAAATAAAGTGGTCCATAATAGGAGGTAGACACACAACTGCACATATGACTTACAGCAGAAAGTAAATATGAACAATGGAATATGATCATTGCATTAAAAATGATCAAGGCAGGTTCTTAAAAATACATTGCTTAGTCATTCTCACACAATGGGCAAAAACTTGCTATTTTACGACTGTACATCATGATATCATGCTCAGAACACATAAAATTTCAGAAAAATTCATCAGGTTTCTTATCTTCTCATCTTATCCAGGATTGGAAGTATCATGTCAAATGTGGGCCTCTTCCCTGGGTCCTCATTCATGCAAATCCTGATGAACTTTGCCAAATGAGGTGAAACTCCAGGAGGTATGCTGATACGAAGTCCTTCCAATGCAATCTAACCAAGAAAAAAAATAATGTAGAGACTTAACACCTGATTTTGCTGATAACTGTCACATCTCAGTACCTGCCTTTACAATATTCCACCATTAAATGCATTTAAACAATATGTTTAGCTTATTTTTAAGAAGGTAGGAAGTCTGTGATCTTTAAATGTTAGAATGTGCTAATAATAGCTTTGATATTGAGAGTTTAGATTAAATATTTTCAAAGTTTTTGTAGTTTAGATGAAAATGCGTTTTAGTAATGAAATAGAATTCATGAATAAAAACTGAATTCTTTATGGAGGAATTTTATTCTGCTCCAACTAAAATGTGAAAAATCTACTCAATTGTTGAATAGTCGATGTATCATGAACAGAAGATCTCAGAGATAGATGGTAACAAAGAAAAGAGAAGAATGCCTATTGAGATTATACATATTGCATCTCAAACTCATCTTCCCCATTTGTTGTAGGAATAAATGTTTCACTAGAAAATCTGAAACTGGATTTTAGGCTCTTGATAATCTCTCAAACATTCAGTCACCCATTAGTCAAAAAATAAAGCTTAATGCAGAGTACCCACATACTTAGTCCTCCAGCTTGGATTCCTGGTTTTCAATGCATATATTTCAGAATACAATGGATTGGAATTTTGGAAAAAATAGCCATACTAATAGAAATAACATATTATGTGATTTTAATTTTCTTATTTTTTTAGTCAAAAACTAGTCACAATTAATATAGGTTTCATAAATCTAGACTCTTCCATTGGTATTTTTATTTAGTGTAGGTATAAGTTGAATGGCAATAGTACAAAATCAGAAAGAAGAACACATTTTAGAACTGAGATAAATAGACAGCAATGATTAAACTATGTACTTTCCTTTAGTGCTTAAAGGATTCACAATGAAAAATAACTTCATAAAATTTTTTTAGAATTTTTGAGAATTGGATTTGGCTAAGTCATTCTTCAGGCATGTGAATGTCTCCAATTATACAAAGTGATATTATGTATATATAAGTGAAATAGGTGCAACCAATCTTTATAAGACCTTTAGACTACACACTTGGAAGGCCTGATATAAGGAAGAAACAAATATATAAAATTTTACAAGCACCTCAGGAGAAATATATGAAGTAAAACTTCCACACAAGTCATTAATGTCAACCAGTTTTCACATTTAATTGTGAGGAAAATTTACCAAGTATTTTTCTTCCATGCAATGGTCATCCTCAAAGAATGCCTCGACATATTGATTTCATTACAAGTAACTTACCAGTTACAGATTACTAAGTGATAAATGGAATGCATCTCAGAGATTCTATGAACAAAAAGAAAACAAAATAATGCAAACAAATCCAATGACAAATCAATCTTGCATATTGCAGGATAACTAAGAACCTTTCACAAGTCAGAACTTGCCTGATGGCCTAAGCTTATAGAACCTTATAAACAGACTATTTAAGTAAAAAACATAGCGTCAATGGTGATCAAAAGTTGATCATAACAGAATTGGATCAATTTACCTTCATGCCAACTTCCATGGGAGGTAAATCAGCAAAAGGTACCTCTCTGGTAGCTAATTCCCACATTAAAATGGCAAAGCTCCACATGTCACATGCTTCCCAGTTGCGGTCAGAGGGTTTCTTCTGCAGAGCTGTAAGATATTTTTTTCCAATGATAATTTGCAACTGACTTTCACCTCGTCTCATGACTTTTCTTCTAGTGCATTTATATTCTTTTTCCTTCCTACAGTTAATCTTAACTCTACATGAATAGCAAACATAATAGCAACATTAATAACAAAACATTTAGGAGGTATGAAAATTTAGGTATTATTGTACTGTGCAGTTGACAGTAGACATTTGAAAGATGCAAATGGTAGGATTATAATATAATAACTACCCATAATGTCTGAATGAAATGGGGACTTTCAAAAATTTAAGAAGGCAAACAAGTTTAACAGAAAAAAGTATAATAAAAAGGAAAAATGGTTAAATGAGTAAAAAATTAATAAAATTCAAAAGTGCACAGACCTTCTGGGGACATCCATGCAGGATAATAGATTCTTCCTTTTTCTTGAAAGGAAAATTTTGCATCAGCCATGTTTATTCTGGCTGTGAAGTCATCATCAATCTGAAAAGGAGTGATAAACAATCTGATAACTTGGAACAAAAAAGGGTCAAATTTTTACCAAACAATATAATTTCTACTCTTTTATACTAGAAAAGTTAGAAATTTAAACAAAATTATCAAAGAACAACTGTACTGATACAATTTTACCTACATAAAGCAAACTAACTAAAGGGAGGTTTAACTTACATCAAGAAAATACAAATTAATTAAACTCCAAAGATATAACAATTCATAAAATTTACATGTTCTATGATCTACATTTTCTTGTCAGTAAAGTAGTTACTGGAGGGGGGTCTTTGGTGGAATTTTTAAACAGTCATATCTCCTATGTTGGTGGAGAGAAAGCCTTCTAATGAAATACAGTATCAATAAATTTTGATTCTCGATCATCCTAAATATGTTTAGTTACAAAATTGTGGGAAAAGTATAACTCCTTGTAAGAGGAAAGAAATGAAAGGTTCTTCAGTAAGGGAAAACTTAAAGAGTCTACTTTATGCAACTTCAACAATATGCAAATGATTGTATTGGCAAATGCATTTTTCAAAATATACAATTTTTCAAAACAATAAATAAATCATACATAATTCTGTCAAGGAGATTTTTACGAAATGTTTTTAGAAATGGCAAGTCACATATTTTGAGTTATTGTTTTGATTATTCAGCCTGTTTTAGCAGACTTTTCAACTTGTTCATATAGGTTTGAAGTTGATAAGGTAAACCACCTTTGATAATTTGCTCATGACGGAATAATATCCATTTTCTTAATGAAGGATTTTCTTTAAACGATTCCAAATACCATTACAACACCAATCAATGACCCCGTTTGAAATAAAAGAAATTGCAAATACTTATGAAATTAGATTTGAAAGGTTTCAAATTTTAAGACTTGTCCAGCAACACTAAAAAATAATTGAACAGATTTGATAGACAAGTGTTTCATTGAGTCTTGTAGGGATGTATGATAAGTCATTTTCAATGGCATTAAACAGTTGCCAGTTGTAAAACTTTTTAAAAGCCAAGAATAAGCATAAAGAGGCAATAGGAAAATATATAAATAAGTCATTCTCTGTAAAAAACACTGGAGAGACAGTGTCCCAGGTCAACTAACCATTACATGCCGAGAGTTAAGGTGATACTGAGGGATTATTCTCTCTAGTGTGTGAAGGAATGCCATTCCTCTGGCAATATCGCTTGCGATTCTCAGGGCTGTGGCAGTGTCTACAACAGGAGGCCTTCCACTTAAGTCCACACTTCCAACAGCTGCAGCATCATGAAGAAGTGAGTAAAGTGATCCATTTGGAAGATACTGGCTGATGACTACAAGTCTTGGAGGATCATTACAGCAACCAACGACCGGAAGAACATTTGGATGTGAAAATATTCTAAAAGATAAAGAAATAGATAAGGATAAATCATGAATAAAGACATGACATTTTTAAATACAAAACTAAAAAAAATCGTGAAGGTCTTGAAAAAACTTTCAGGATTTGCTTTAAAGTGATCACAGGCAGAGTTCCAAATTCAAAAATTTAGACTAAATTAAAGTTGTGCTGTGAATTTGTACACTCTATTATCAATTAACATTACTGAGTTGGTTATCTGTGTGTGTATAATGCACTTCACAGAATTAAGGAATTAAANATCTGCCTCTGCATGGTATTAGAATACATGAATAACAAAGATCGAAAAGTAATTAGGTGGTTCATTGCGTACGACCATAATTTGCAAATCAAAATATAAGATTTCATGGCGCGTCTTAAAGAATACATCAAAATTTTCTTAATTCAAAATCCTTTTATAAGTAATATATAACCGCACGGTTATGTATGTACTATATAAGGCTATTTATCTTTCCTTTCTCCGCCATCCGTCTGCTAAACATATACGCCCACATTGGATATTTACATTTGATTGATCACGGCATATAAAAAATACTCATTGGCTTCGTCAATATTTGAAATGGCAAAGATTCTGTCACGGGTATATAATAAGTTATTAAAGACAAATGCAATTCTTTTTGTGATAATTTTCCTAATTTAAGGAATTTCACTTTACAAACTCTGCAGTTATGAATCAATATTTTATCAAATTTTGAATAATTTTTTATTGACAATCACACACCTTATCCCACTCAACATTCCCTTATGAATGAAAATATGAACATTAACATAATGCCCGATTTATGTGATGAAAACAAGAGGGAGTTGAGAAAAAAATTGACCAAACAGGCAATAAAACAGAATACTGGTTACACTGGTTTTACAATGTCAATAAAATGCCATCAAATTTAGATAACAGTTTCAGAAAATTAAGACCTTCGATAAAGCACACTTTAACAGGAGAGCATGTATCAGCACATGTGTTGAGTAAATATCTCTTCCACAAAAAATAATTACCTTAATTTTGGGAATTCTTCATTGAAATCTCTGGAGATCCTAGATGTGCACTCCCGAACAGCCAGAATTTTGGCTACAATATCATTTTTTTGCCAACGACCCCTCCAAGTTTCCCCAGAAGGACTGGTTGCCAGACGAGTATGCAGTGAAAGATCCATGATATTTATTCCTCGATGGCGAGACAAAGTAGCATCTCCTATTTGAGCAAAATTTAAACAAAAATAAATTTACAACAAAATAACAAACATTCCAAGTTTTGGATCACACAGTGAATTTTTTGAATAATTTTATAATTAATGGGCACTACTTTATTCTTACAAAATATTTGTAAAATAAACAATCATTCCAATAATTCCATGTCTACTTTGCAGGAAGTTGTACCTACTATATTGAACTGAACAAATATACATTAAAATGAACAACCTTGCATAGCAACTTAAACATTTTGGGTCTTATATCAATGATCTTTGGTCTAAGTCCTTTAAATAGAAATCTACATTATCTTCATAAAAGAGATTTGAAGAAACAATTACCTTATCTCACCCATAAGATGCTCAAGATTGGATAAGGTTTGTTTTTATTAATATGGTCTAACATAATAACCACTCAATGAAATAAATTAAAAATAAAGCATGAACATTAAGAACATTAACATGCAAATAAAAGCATTCACTTACTGCTTCTTGTCTTCAGTCCCAGCCAACTTTGATCCTTGAATGTAATCTTTTTCAAATCTTGTCCAGTTTCAACTGCAAGTTCTGAAAAGCATAAAGTAAAAAATTCTAATAAATAAAACAAGGTGAATCCAAGCGATTACTGCAGTAGATATGAAGATTAATGCAAGTTCAAATTATTTTGGAAATTTTTAAACAATGCTTCTTTAGGGAATTTATTGAATAGGATGTTACTTCTTCGGCCTAAGAGATAATCCAAAAATTTCATGGGAAACTGATCCATTTTAGGTAGTAAAACTGGAAAAAAATGCTACTCATCAAAAGTGAGCGAGGAAAATTGATGCGAATATAATTTTGAGTCATTAAATTAGAAGCTCTGCTAGTGCAGCAAAATACCCTTTCCAACTTACAATAATGAAAAGAGATTTAATAAATACTTTTTTCAGCAAAAAAATTAAAATTTTACCTCTTAAGTAACATAATATATCACCCTATTTTTCTTTGGTAAATAGGAAAAAATTTGAGGACTTACCATGCAGTCTTTTGGCCAAAGAGCCTCTTGTTTTATCCAAAGGAGTGTCGCCATCTTTATTAGCCAGGGATATTAGAGCACCATGGTTGACAAGAACTTCTGCCAAAGGAACATATCCCCAGAAACAAGCATAATGTAGAGGTGCATTGCCATGTTCATTAGTTAAGTTTGGATCCGCTTTGTGGCGCAGAAGCTACAAGTAGGACACAAAAAACATTGAAACACATGCAAAAAAATGTTTTCTTTTGCATTTGGTTAATATCATTTTAAGTCATAACCTGCAATGAATTCTGTTTCGCCAGAACAGACAAGATTGTCCGCATCATAATATACATTTTAATCTAAATAAACAATATCACACTCGTAGAAAAAACTTTTTGAATACATGTAAGCTATAAATAAGTATGGCTAAGATCTTTTCACTCTGTACACATGAGCTGCAGCTTCTCTTGCAAGGCCCCCAAAATATCTCACTACTTATATGGCATAATAGAAAGGGAAAACGCTCTCCATAAGCGTATAATTCATAATGCTGATAAATGAAGAGAAATATTGAACATTTTCATCTATGACTGATTAAAAATTATTGAGGTCCTTCCAACCTTTGATGGAACTAAATAAATTAACACTTTATGGCAGAGGAAAAATACAAACATGGAATCAGTCCTTCAGGAAATGATGATACAAATGTTAATACAGGAATAAAAATTTCTAATGCTGAAAATAATGATTTTTTAGGAATTTTAAGGAATTAAAATCTAATATTCCCCATGAAATATTATGAATCTATGTTTCACCTATGCTATTTCTAATTTCATATTTCAAGGAAGGAAGCTACAGTAAAATCCTAAATGTAAGCAGAGTAATCCATCCGATTCTCTCTCTTTAGGAATAACAAGTGTGAAAAATATTTATTCCTTTGGGAACAGCCACAAGACTTTATCCTGCAAAGTATTAAAACCTTTCCTCTCTCCCTTTAGTAATAGCCAATACATACCAACTTAACAATTTCAGTGTGACCATGGGCAGCGGCCAAATGAAGAGGTGTGTCATCACCCATGTTAGTAGCACCAACTCGAGCTCCTCGCTGAATAAGTAGCTCAACAATCAGCAAGTGACCTTCCTTAGCAGACCAATGGAGGGGGCTAAATCCATGGTCGTCCCTATTAATAATGTGATAAACCTTGGATATTAACAAATAATTCAAACTTTTGATAAAAAATACAAAGTTGTTGATACATTGAATTTAAATATATCCATAGCAATTTAAAGAATTATAAGAAATATGTTTACATCAGTTTTATCAGGATTACTAGTTGATTATTTCCATTTAAATACACAATTTAATGTTGAAATTTTTGATTGATATACCAACAGATTAATGTGAATCATACATAAGTACCCCTTTCATAAAAATTTTCTTTCCCATCATTTTTCATTATGGGAAAATAACATTACTTCCCTTAAAAATGAATTTGCTTTTTATTGTAACTTCTTAGGAAGTCATAGAATCAGTTCAAAAGAGAATTCCTTGAAATCATTGTCTTTTTATGGTAGATTACCATTCATAAGCTAACAATTTAATAGAAATGACAGTTTAATCCTTTGGCTACAATAGCAGTTACCCCAACGTCATGTTTTCTTTCTTTTCCTATGAAATAATTTTGCAATTTTTCATAAATTTCAATTTTCCATGCACCAAAAAATTGTGTGGTATCTCAGTAACCCCTCTTGGGAGCAATAAGGTACAAATTATTTTGATAGCTGAAGGGTTTAATTAGCATACAATCTTTCCCACAAAAAAACCTGTTTTATAATAAGGATATAATTTCAAGGATTAAGGAAAGGAGAACTTCTTTGCATGATGAAGTCGTGCGGCTGATCCCAAAGGCATAACAAGTGTGAAAAATAGCGACATGACTGGGACCCAGGTCTCCCAATTTCTGGGCAGGTATTCTAACCACTGAACTACCATGCTGCATCTATTCCTCAGTGTTAAGGTTTTCACACTCGTTATTCCTTTGGGATCAGCCACACAACTTCATCGCGCAAAGAAGTTCACCGTTCCTTAATACTTGTGATTTCCTTGGGGGGTTTTCCTTATAAGACCACTTTGTGAGTTGGCTGCCTCAGTGAGGACCTCAGGAGGCAGTTTGTGCCACTAAGTTGGAGGCTGCCCACCTTGCTCACAAAGCAGTCCCTTAACAGCGTGGAAGAGATGCGGTATGGTAATTCAGTGGTTAGAAAACCTGCCCGGAAAGTGAGAGACCTGAATTCAAGTCCCAGTCATGTTGCTATTTTTCACACTTGTTATTCCTCAAGGATATAATTGTTAAATAATGAAAAACCAAAAAGACTTTATGACATTAAAGTCATGACAATTATACTATCTAAATACAGAAAAAATAATTTCTATGAAGTATTAAATGAGTTATTTTCAAAATATATTCAATACTTCCTTGCTTTTGCATGATACTTAATGAAATTTGAAAAGTAAGATATTATAAAAATATTTCCATCGCTTAAAATAACTAACTCACTCACTTTCTTATTTTTAGTAGTGTATAAATTAAAGTGTTCATCTCATTTATTTTTTCAAGACTTTGTACTGTTGCCTTACACCCATGGCCTTCACAGACATTTAATACTAAAAAGGTGTATACTTTTGAGTTGATACAAAATTAATTATTCATAATTTTGTCCTTCATCATATTAAATCATTCCCCTCTTAAAGAAAATTATGCATAGGGGCCATCCTTAAACAGTATCACAATTTCTTGCATTTCTGAACCCATCCATATCACAAATTGTCCCATGGAGTTCCATACCGAATATGATCAAGTATCACAAATCCTCAGACCCCTCCATCAAGTGTGACATCATTTATAAGATGTTTTTCCTGAGAGAGAGAATTTCATCCAAATTTATAGAGTTAGTAATTCTAATCAATTAACTTTACACAATGGCTCCTTAATCCTAACCATGCCTACACAGGCAATTGCAAATTCTCTAACAGCACTCGAGTATCTTATTATTTGCCATAAACATTTTCTGATTGCATAATTTCTAAATCTCTTATTCACAAATTTGCTTTTCTATTCATTTATTTCTAAATTCAATAACTGGAAGTCTCCCAAACGGCATGGAGAAATGTTCTGGCGGGATAGCTCAATGGATAGAGCAACCGACCGGCAATTGGGAGACCCGGGTTCGAGTCCCGGTTCCGTCAGACTTTTTTCATGTCCGTTTCTCCTTGGGAATTTTCCGAGATGCACGACTTATCGTGCCAAGTCATCTAACCCATTTCCTTGTTTGTTATCCTTAAGGGGGGGTTCTCCTAACACCACTTTGTATGGTCGGTGCCTTGGAGAGGCCATGGCTGTGAACGATGCCGCTTAGTCGGACGAACTCACGCGCCCAATACCTACAAAGTCTCCCAAACGGCATGGAGAAATGTTCTGGCGGGATAGCTCAATGGATAGAGCAACCGACCGGCAATTGGGAGACCCGGGTTCGAGTCCCGGTTCCGTCAGACTTTTTTCATGTCCGTTTCTCCTTGGGAACTGGAAGAAGTGTTGTTTCCCCAAAATATTCTTAGCATCCTGGTATATGTTAGCAATTTGCATTATTAAATTAAAAATTAATTTATATAAAGGCCAGACATTGCCCAACAATGGGAAAGAAACAAATCTTGGCTGTCCAGAAAGAAGATGGTGATACTTCCAATAGACAAGCAATAATGAGGACAGTAGCAGAATACTTCACCAACTTATACAAGAAGACAGAAAATGTTGAAGAGGAAAACCAAGAAGAAATACAAAACTCAGAAGATACCCCCTCTATTCTCCCAGAAGTAATAGAGGCCCTCAAATGATGAAAAATGGAAAGGCAGAAGGAGCAGAAGGGGTTTTTGCAGAATATCTGAAACTTGGTGTTACTGAGATTGTTCCCCAATTAGCAAAATTATTCACTAATTGCCTAAGACAAGGGAGAATTCCCAAGGACTGGAATCATGTAAGGATCATCCTTTTGCACAAGAAATGATGCAAAGAAGATATGAAGAACTACCGCCTCATCAGCCTCCTTCCTGTTCTTTACGAAACGTTCATGAGATTAATAGCTGTACGTCTGTAGACGTCCCTGGAAGCTGCCCAGCCCAGAGAACAAGCTGGAATCCACAAAGGATTCAGCCTTATAGACCACATCCACATGCTGCAAGAAATTATCAACAGAATGAATGAATACTAGATGCCACTAGTACTCTGCTTCATGGACTTTGCCCAGGCCTTCGACACGGTAGGTACCTCCTCCACACTGGAAACACTAGGGAAACATAGGTGTTAAACGCAACAATAACCAGGCAACTTCAGACTACACAAAGAAGTATGGAATGGTGTATGCTTGGAATCACAAGAAGAGACAGGAAACACGACACCTGGGTGAGGAAGATGACAGGAGTGACAGACATCATAGATAAGGTAAGATCACTGAAATGGATGTGGGCAGGTCATACTACAAGGAGAAACAACAACCGATGAACCTCAGCAGTTCTGATCTGGATACCAAGAGATGTAAAGAGACAAGAAACAAGACCAAGGGACCAATGGAACAGAGATATCATTCAGTATTTAGGGTAACATGGCACAAGCTCAGAATAGAGAGAATTGGAAAGCACTACAGGCCTACATCCAACGTTGGATTGAAAATGTCAAATAATGATGATTTTTCTATAACTTTATATATATACATATATATATATATATAACCAAAAAATAATTCACAATTTATCCATTTCAACTTCATTTTAGACTAGATTTACTCACCATGATAAATAAGTCAAAATGAAAAATAGAGATTTTTCAATTAAAGAATTATGATTAAGTAGTTAACATGGATGTGTCATTAAAGGGTGTGTAATAATACTAATTCCGATTTTAACCAAATTTCTCATGGAATCACTGAAATACAGAGAAACTCTTTGGAATGTTTATTATCATAAAAAGGTTTGTATACAGACACAGCAAAATTGCTAATTCAATAATGACGGTCTTTCTAGGTCAAACAGTTGCCCAATAAATTAATGAATGAACAAAATATAATGAAATATAGCTTTGCAATGAGGCTAATATCAGATTACTACACCATAAATGTCTTATATATATGTCTAAATAAATTTACCTGCTATACTTAAAAATAAAGCTGCTACTTTAAAATTTAATTTTTTTAATGCATAGAGTGCAGCAGATCTAATTAAACTACAGTTGATAGCAATTACTCTATCAAGTGATTAAAATTTTAAATAAAAAATTCATTTAGAAACCTTTCAAAGAAACTATTTGGATGAATCTACTTCACTGAAGGATGGATTGTGAGACTTGCCGCGGGGATATGATTCAATACAATTTTTCTTATATACTCATCATAATGAGTAGGTTTTCTTAGTGCAATAATTCCCTATAATAAGGTTAAAAATGCAACTTCTTTGTTTTAAATGAAAAAGATGTATAGTAATAAAGAAAAAATCCGCTAGAAGCAAATCCTTTGCAAATCGCTGGTCCAGCATATGGGGGGGATCAAGGAGAGGTGGGGGGAGGGCGATCGTCTCTGTGTAAAATTCTGGATCCGCTAATGACTTTGCTAACAAACTTCATGTAGAGAAAAATGTGCCGTGTACCTCATTTAAACGCCAGATTACTTCAGCACTGAAATGCTTCTTTTAAAGGATAACTTTAGTCTCAGCTCTCTTAACAGCGGCCTTTGAATCAAAATCTGCCTCTGCATGGTATTAGAATACATGAATAACAAAGATCGAAAAGTAATTAGGTGGTTCATTGCGTACGACCATAATTTGCAAATCAAAATATAAGATTTCATGGCGCGTCTTAAAGAATACATCAAAATTTTCTTAATTCAAAATCCTTTTATAAGTAATATATAACCGCACGGTTATGTATGTACTATACAAGGCTATTTATCTTTCCTTTCTCCGCCATCCGTCTGCTAAACATATACGCCCACATTGGATATTTACATTTGATTGATCACGGCATATAAATTAATTTCCCCTGATTTGCTGAAATTCTCATTTCGATGAGAAAGGAATATTCCTACATCTTTAATGTAAAGGCGTTGCCTATAATGCATCCGTTCGGTAAATTTGCGGAACATCATGCTCAACTATTACAAAACTCGGATAAACGTCTGGCTTTATCCTTATAAGGCATCGTTCATTGACGCGCAGCCTCAGCCGTGTTTACGTCACAGTTACGGTCACCCACGTAAAAATTCTGAAAGAATTGCTCCAAATTTACTAATTTTCACAGCGAAGAAAAGATACAAAAAAATTAATCAAGGTTCTGAAAACATCGCATACATACAAAACGCGTACTATAAAAAAGAAAGGCAAGACGACTAAAAGTAAATACAGGCCAAGAAGGCGTAACCCATTCATATAATAAAGCAGATTAAAGAAATGGATTTTTGGGGCTGATAAATCAACCGTAACATCTAAAATTTATTGAAATTTATTATCGTGATCGTATTTTAACGTCTTCAGGAGTAAAAAAGCGGGGATTGAGAATTTATCGCAAAAAATAAAGACAGAGAAATGATATGTGCTGATACTTTAAAGACTTATTCTTAGGTAGATGGAACAAAAATACACAGGCACTTCTACAAAATACACCAAAACAGCTATTATGATATCAAATGACATACCCTTGATTCAGGTCATGTTCTGGATCGTCAAGCCACATCCGAACTTGCATGGCACTTCCTTCCCTACACCACTGAAATATATCTTCCATGATGGAGGCAAATTCTTTTGCTCACTTGCTTTAAGTATTAATTACAATCTGTACACCTTTTACTTATGTGTAAATGTTATACAGTGTTGGATCAGACCGAAGCAGTATCTATATTCCGTAACGAAAGAAGTCACACAATCGCTTTCAACACTCTGTGGCATGTAAAACTTAGCACTTTGGTTAATATTTGTGTAAAATCCTCGGCTGAGTTCACATGACAAAAGTTTAACACAATTAGCTTAAAACCCAGCCCACCACTTGACCAACACCCAGCTTTTCGATTTTACAGACTTCCCACGATTCTATCGAAAGAAGTTCGAGATACAGTTCGAGGGGTTCGAGGCAAACTGCTATGGAATCTGTCTACCTGCTAGCCGTAATTTGATGACAATCGCGCTTTAAGCGGGTTTTCTCTGAAAAAGTTACTCAATTTTAGTTAAAATAACTTGTAAACAAGTATATCAATTCTGAAAAAATTATATTCAACTGTTGTGTCATCCGGAATTTTCTCACTCTTCTTCAACAATTCAATCCTTGAAGGGAATAAGTAACGGGGTTAACTTTTTTCAAAGCGCTAGTGGAAAGTGGATACAGATTTTTTTCGCAAGCTTGGCTCTTAAGACTATCAGTTACAGCAATTGCAGTTGATCTGAATAAGTGGGAGAAAATTAGTTACTAGTATTGAAGTTTGATATCTTTATGTTGGTAACCACAGCCAGCTGAGTGAATGTCCATCGTTAATATACCTTTTCACAGCTGAATGCACGAAAAGTTGTTATACAAAATATTTAAAAACACCTGCCCGTGGTCTCATCCCGATTTTATACGTTGAACATTTGATAAAAGTTCTTAATTTGTGAGGATTCCATTGAGTTATTTTTTCTTTTACTCTAAAGCTGTTTATCCATGGAATTTTCAATTCAATCGATGCTTAACATCAGTATCTTACTTGACCGAAGACACAAATTCATTTAATATTGCTAGGCAATTTAGTATTGTATTACTATATTTAGCTTCGCCAATATTTTATTTTTCATAAAAGAGTCTCCTACCCTTAATCCTAACGTTGATTATTTTCGTTAAATAATTTGCGACAAAATTGCAGGTAAGCACTGTACATGGTAATGATGGTAATATATAGAGTATGTAGATATGCAAGTCGTACTTGCAATGATAATTCAAATGAAGTTCATTACAGCACCAGCAGGTTCGTTCGTGTTCAATTTGGCACAGCTATCGAATGGTTGCCGGTGTAAGGTTTACCATGTTTTATTGTTTGTGGATTACCTAGTGATTTATCGTTCTAGAAACGAAATTATTCTATGAAGATATGATCGGAAGAATTATATTCTCTCGTCACCGGATGCGGTTAAACTCATTTCATGCGAACAGTGTTAATAGAAGTAGTAGCTCTAGCCGTTCTTTGGGAAAGTAAGAAAGTATTCTTTAAGACTGCAATATTCATCTGTAATTAGCAGTATTTTCTTTTGTTTCTTTTTAATTTCTGCGTATCTTCTTTACTAAGGCCAGAGTGGGAAGGAGTGGTTGGCTTAGAAGTTCATGCTCAAATTTCGTCTGCTTCGAAACTTTTCTCTGGCTCCGGAACAAACTTTGGCAGCCCTATTAATTCTAACGTCTCACTGTTCGATGCAGCTATTCCTGGTACTCTTCCTGTTAGTATAACGATTTTGGAATCAAACCTGTTTGCTATTTTCTTTTGGAGGTTTATTTTGCCTCGGCAATAAATTTAAAAAATATATAAGCTTAAAGCTTTTGGAATTTCTATTATTGATTTAAATGAGTTGCTACCAAGATTGTCATTAACTTTCAAAGTACAATGTTGAGGAGTTTTCTTTTCGTCGATGATCAACATTTTATGGGGAAAATATTTATAGCACATATACTCCATATTATTCTTGATTCTCGTCTTTTAAGGTTTTGAACCGTAGATGCGTCGAAGCAGGCGTGCTTACAGCGTTGGCGCTTTCATGTGAATTGAATTCCCACTCTTTCTTCGATCGGAAACATTACTTTTACGCTGATCTTCCAGTAAGTACTATTCTCAAAATCAACAGAATTACATTAATGACAGATGAAGTCTTTTTTCAACAGCGTAGTAACATAACAATCTCTAGCTCAATCTTTAACTATTTAGGATTTTGAAGCTTTAACTTTCCTTGTGTTACTCTATTTCACTATTAAACACAAGTCACACTCACAACGTAACATTATTGGTGTCGAATGATATGACTCATTGATAGATCAATTTTGTTGTTTTGCTGTGACATAAAATTAGGGATTGTTTTAGTAAGTAAAATAAATATTTTAATTAATGTTGATAATAATTTGTCCTGTAAATGAAATATTGCTTGAAAATAAAACCAAGTGATGGATAATTTTCTTGGAAAATGTATCAGGAAAGAAGCTTCCATGAAATTCTAATGAAGTGAAACTTATCAAGGAAACTTTTTTCTTTCCATTGTGAAATATTTCTGGAAGAAAACCTTATGTTGAACAGAAAAGCTCATCAGAAGGCACAGCTACATACAACAAACCTAATTTTCATGTTAACTTACAATATTCATTAATTCTTATTTAGTCTTCTTTTCCAATCTGTTGTTGAATTGTTTTTTTTCAGGCTGGTTATCAAATCACCCAACAGAGGAAACCTTTGGCAGTTAATGGGGACTTATCATTTGAAGTTTTTACACCAGAAAGTGAAGAAAAAATCTACTCCAAAAAATCTCATGTAATACAGATTCAGCTGGAGCAAGATAGTGGAAAGAGCATTCATGATCCAGTAAATGCTTGGTGATTATGTAGTTTATTTCAGTGACACCAACCCTTTTTTAAAATGATTTCTTCTCATTAAAATTAATAGTGGTCCACTAATCTCTCAGTATCAAATAATCTTTTATAGAGCTCAATGTAGGCCCTATAGCTGGTTTCCAGTCTTTGTAAAAATTATTAGTAAACAAAATATCAATAGACCTGAAATATAAAGCTATGAAAACTTCTTTGCTGTGAAAGATTTGGGGTTAATTTTCTATTCTTATTAGGTGCAATTTTTTGAGTTTTCATCTGAAGTATTTCCAATCTTATTGGATGCATGTAATATGATTCACTTGACTCAATATTTTGGATAGGTCAATTCTAATCTATCCATCCATTACTATCCATCTTCCCTCAGGAGTCTTGTGGATCTTAACAGAGCAGGGCTTGGACTGATGGAAATTGTGTTTGCTCCAGATCTGAGCTCAGGAGAGGAGGCTGCAGCACTCATTAAAGAATTATCTCTCATTCTACAGTGCCTGAAAACATGCTCTTGTCGGATGGAAGGTTTGTTAATCTGTACTATCCTTTCTTTAATTTCAGATAAACAGTGTTTGTTTCTCTATATTGGGACAGCCAGGCACAATCTAAACATAACCAGAAACCATCCTTAATCCTACCAAGATATTAAACTTTTTACTTTTTATGTTTAAGTTGAACTTTGAGTACAAAATTTGGTTGAAAAATATGCTAAATCAGCTTAGACACAAAGAAGGTTTTTATTGCCAATTAAGCAAAAGATTATATGAAGTGGGAATGAAACTTCTAGGAAATCAGTTTAATCCTTATGTTGTACTTTTCTTCCTCTACATCTTTTGTGGACCTTACTTCTAAAGAGAGTCTACTACCCAAATAGAGGAAGTGTTTTACTTGTTCTAGTTAATCCTCATCAACCATAATTGTCAAAGTAGCTTTCATTCCTGTGGTAATCCCATAACTTAAGATTAACTGTCACTTATTTTGATTAAATTACTTGGGCACTTTCCCTTACACTGTTCTTAACAATTTTCCACCCCTCTTCCATAGAATATTCCTCTTATTTACTTTAAGGAGTATTTCAGACAGTTTTCTCCACTCAAGAGGAGTATGCTCAAGCCTATTTCAATTGTCTTTGTTATTTAGTCAAAAAGAATTTTCTGTAGAAAATAGTAATTGACTCTCTCATGAGGGTTTTGTTCCCAGATTGGGTATGTTCCGGTGTTCATGGAGTTGATTACCATTTATTAATTTGTAGATTTGTTAGAAAGTGATCTAGTATAAAAATCATCTTACCTAATTTCTTAATTATTTACATTTCTCCTTAACAGAAGGTGCATTACGTGTTGATGCAAATGTCTCTGTTCGTCCCAGAGGATCAGAGATCCTTGGTTCACGGACTGAGATAAAAAATTTGGGAAGTATACGGTCTGTTGCTCAAGCAGTGAATTATGAGATAAAGCGTCAAGTGGAAACAATTGAACAAGGGGGCAAAGTTGGTGGGGACACTAGGTCTTGGGATTCTGATCTCAAAGTCACTGTGGCCATGAGAGACAAAGAAATTCATCAGGTAAGAACCAACCAACCAGCTTAGCAATGGATAATTTTTAAAATGCTGCAGTGTGTTGTGAAACCAACGTTTTAGATATGTCTTATAACTATAAGATTGTTTTCTTTAATTAATGTGATACTTTGAGAATATTAGAGTGTACTAGATTACTAGAAGTAAAATTCATGGAGGAGGCCAGGAGGTCGTATGGATGTGTGTCTGTGGGATGATTGTGTTGAAATGGTTTGTGTGAAAGAATCCTTGGTTAAGCAAAATAAATCATTGCTTCTGTAAAACAAGTAATTTTCTTTATCAACACCTCTAATTATTACTAAAACTTGCATTATTGACAGAGTAGAATATAACTTTTATTATGAATAGATTGAGATGTGACCCTTTTTCAAAGAACAGAATTATGTGTATCTTTAAAACTCAAATGCTCGCCCATAGACTCCCAATCAGCACCTACTTGTTGCTATGAAACTGTTTGTGGTGTATGTTTACTTTTGATTTTCAGAATATTCCTCTCCCCTTTACTTTGATGAAATGGTTTCCAGTCAACAGTCATTCTATGGTCCCTAGATAAGGTGTCATGTCACACATCGTAATTTTGTTAAATGCCAATTTTATGTAGTTGACCTATGAAATTATAAATTAAATTGTTAATTTCTTCTGGAGTCGGACTTATAGTTGGAGATGTTTTAAGAATGAGATACTTACTATCACATAGATTTTAGGGCTGTTGTTGTGATCTGCCTTGTACATCATGGATTAGATTTTCACACAATGCATCCTTATGAAAATCCCTTATTTTATTTAGTTTATCAGTGCTGCACAATGCATAGGCTGGGTTGATGGTGAGGTTTTCCATCTGATTACATGCACTATAATCTCTATCTCAGGTTTGGTAGAATTTGGAGTATCACATTCTTATACAATATTAATGTGATGAAGATATTAATTTATGGAGTAAAAAGATGGTTAATCTTGATTGAAAAACACCTCAAATCTGCAATCTAATAACTAGAGCATACACAATCAAGTAGATAAGATACAAAGCTGTATTTTTGTTCTTATTTGATCTTAAACTGCCAACTTGTTTTTAATTTAGGTATTCAATAATCTTTTCTTATTTCTCTATAGCAGAAAAGTTAAGTGTGTTCTTTTGAGAAATCAATTAATTAAATGTTGTGTATTAAGGAATAAAATAGGACATATTAATTACATCAACAGTTAATTATCATGCTTCATATTACAATCTGTAGAAGACTGCTACTTCTTCGGTGAAACATTTTTTTGTTTTTTTATGTGCTGTATTCGTTGTCGCTTCATACAAATAACTTGACCTTCTTTAACAGGATTATCGTTTCATGCCAGAACCCAACTTACCTCCATTGCGACTTAAAATCAATAATAGGATTGGTCCCAGTTCAGAGGATGGATACAAAATGCAGTGTGATAGTTGGCCTCCACCAGTTAATGTTGATACACTTATTAGTCAAGTACCTGAACTTCCTCATCAAATGAGGCAGAAATTGAGAAAACAGTTGGGTTTATCACTAGAGGCATCAATTGTACTTGTGGTAAGTTGTTTGTGGTGTGATTTAGAGGTTGATGATCCGTATCTCAAAAATACACTATAAGTACACTCTTCTAGTCCTTTTCCAAGTAAGCATGTTTGGTTGAAGGTGCCAACCTATGGTAATATTTTCTTTGCTTTGAAATAGTTGATAATTCTTTGTAAATAATGTTTTTCATGGAAATGTCACAGCAAGGCAGGGGATTACTATTAAGGGGGTCCACAATTATCAACAAAAATGTATTATATTAAGGTATTGGCCCATTTTATAATTTAACCCTTTCACTCCTGTTGTCGTGTATACACGACAGATGATTTCCTATGCTAAAGACCTACTGTCGTCTATAGACGACGGAGGTTTCCCTATGCTAACGACCTACTGTCGTGTATAGACGACGCAGGTACAAGCGTATTCTTCAAGGAGAAGGATAGCTTCCAGGTATATTTTTTGGTCCCTTTCTGGCTATAATTGCGGGTTTCCTTACCCTTCTCCGGGCAACCTCATGGGTCTTAGGCCTAATGCACAGCCCCTTTCACAGCATGGGGCCGTGGTTAAATAAATGTTACTGCAGTTGTTTTGCTACAGAATGATTTGTTACTCTTCCAGTCAATATACCCTTGGAGTTGAGAATCTCATATTTTGCTGGTAGTTTACAGCTTTTAAACGAAATTTTAGCGTT
>KZ308232.1:1731729-1742514 GCA_000376725.2 Ladona fulva | reverse complement strand
AGAATCTGTAAACCTTCTTCACAAGATGTGTTCCACAAATGTTATGATAGGAACACAAGCAAAAAATAATATAATATAACAATCTAAAAGTACTTTGAATTGCATTACAGCATTGCTTTGTTTGAAGATAATTTATTCAACTTATTCAGGTTTTACAAAATCTTATTTTTATTACAGAATGAACCCATCTTATTATCATATTTCTATGATATTTTGAATGAGAAACCAGGGAGAGATAAACAATTAATTGCAAACTTGTTAATCAATGAAATGTTGACTATGCTGAATAAAGCTGACCTTTCATTAGAAAACTGGTATGTATGGTAACTTTATATTCTACATTATAATAGAATTCAGCTAATCTGAACTAATTGAGACTAGACACTGTTCGGTTTGCAATATTATCCAAAAAATTGCATTATTACAGTAAAAATCAATTCAAATGACTTTATTTCATGTATTGATACAATATTGTATACATTTCTGTACTTTGTACTGTATTTTAATACAGTCATTTTTATTATTGTTTCATGTATAATTTTTTATTTAATACAGTAGAGGGTAAATTATCAGAACTACAGTACTTTTATACTATACTGTTGTAAAAGTTAGTTTAAGATCAGTTTTTCTTTGTTTGTACTTTGATTTATGTATTTATATTTATTTTGATTGTGTATTTTCAATTTTAAACATTTTCCAAAAATTCTTTTAGGATTAACTAAACTTTCAGATCATCAATTTTTGGAGTAGATTAGATGCTTTTGTTACTGTATTCAGAATTGTACAGCAAGGCATGAAAGATCTGCCCTATATGGAAGTCAAAAGGCTTCCCGTTGTTTGTTTGAGCATCGCCAAAAGGTTTCCCCAGGTTTCTCAAATAGGAAAACCCTGTATGGTGTATCTCCAGTCTAGTTTATACTACGATGTACCATCTTGCAGACATAGCTAGTCTCCTTGTGACCCTCATGGAAACTTTCTATGCTTCATGTGAATTTCCTAATGTGTATTAGAACCTTGCAATATTTTCAGCTCCATCCAGTTGTTATGGTCCAATTTGGTATATGAGTTTTTAATTCATGTTGATTTCATTTGCTAAAGATTTTAAATAATTTGGTAATAATAGTGGCATTGTCACTTGTATCAGCAGTTTCTTCTTTTCTTATATGTTGATTGTTTAAATTATATATGCAAATAATTACAGAATGATATTTTATAGGCCATATAAGATTTGATATTACAATAAATAGATGCAATTGATTCTGACTGAATGTCTTGGATTACTGTTACATGAAGATATTGTGAAATAAATATTTTAGAACGCAAAAAAATCTTTTTTAAAGCCTTTACATTTACTTTGTCCTTGTGTTTGTTTCTATCAGTAGATTACCAAATTTTCTTTTTATAGCTCTGCTCCCTTCAGTGCTATTGGGGAAATGGTGGATCTTCTGCAGAATAAGTCAATTAATCTAGTAACTGGCAGAAAAGTGCTACAGCTTGTGATAGATGGTGATTCTCGTACTCCATACCTGGTTAGTAATAATAATAGTTAATTTCATTGCAGGATGTGTACAGGTCATATATAGGCATCATCAAAGTTAAAATTTAGTAACTTAATATTGGTATTTATACAACCATGATTTGGTAAAAGTTTCATGTTGTTTACTTATTTTCTTACAGATAGTTCAAGAAAACAAATGGTTTCAAATTTCAGACGAAGAACAAATCAGAAAGATTTGTGTTGAAGTTGTTAATTCCAATCCCAAGTTGGTAAGTCAAAGTTGTTTATTTACTTTTTATTGTGGATACTTAATATAAATTCACCAAAAATTTCAAGCCAATGCTTTCACCCATTAAAATGTCCAAGTACAATTGAAATGATCAGTTATTAATCTGTTGTGAATTAAAATCTTTCATTGTAGTTTTATATAATGAAGACCTAGTGCTTCATAACCATCAAAATGACAACAATCCATTTCCGCTAAGTTAAGTGTTGCTTGAAGATATTTTTTTCTAAAACATGACATTGTACTCTTGTTATCAGGTTCAAAAATACAAAAGTGGAAAAGTAAAATTTTTTGGTGCCTTTATGGGAGAAGTAGCCAAAAAGACAAAGCAGAAAGGAAACATGGTTCTAGCTGAAAAAATATTGAAAGAACTCCTGGAGAAGAATCAGTGATAATTTTCTCTTTACCTAATGGTAAAAACCATGATTTAGGTCTTAACATCTTCAATTCTCCTAATGTTTAGTGTTACATTTCCACTAAGACTGTTTGTTATAATGACACTTTATGCAGATGCTTGCATTTACAGAAGAGGAAATTTATTTATGTAAGTTTTTTTAAGTACACAAAATATACTGTTTTAATAATCATGACGATTGAAAACCTGCATTAACAGGTATGTACCTAATGAATTATCTCAAATGTAACCTCCCACTGTGAATATTCATCTGATCATTACTACAACTACAGTTGAAATACAGATATTTATTATCAAGTTTAAAATTGTTTGAAAAGAAAGTGACGATAGAATGAGACTATATAAGAGAATGAGAATGAATTAGGTTAAACTACCTCACTTCTCATCTTGCTTATAGTGCATTCTGCATTTAGTTGACAGTATTGCGCTTATGGTGAATGCTGCTGCCAAACTTACTCACCACCTGATTATCGCACCAATTTTGAATTCGTTGTTGTTCTGCATAGTGCCAAATTTGAACGTTCCATGGGGTTTATAATATGCACATCGGAAACCTCTTAGAGTTATATTGTAGAAAAATGAAAGTTTTATATTATAAGATGTTTTAAATATTTTGATGAAGCATTTTATGCACTTTCCTTCTCACTCCTGATCTTACAAAATCATCGTAAATCACACATCTTGTATTTTTATATTGTTGCATAACTTCCTTAGTTTTCGATGGTGTCACTAACCCACCTCATGATGCTTGTTTCCTTACCTTATTGCAAGTTGTAAAATTAATACCTCACAAATAAAACTGTCTTCTGGGCTGCAAATGGCCAGTAAGGGTTTCTTCTATGTAAGCATAAAAATTTTCAAAACTTAATAAAAAGTTTGAGGTAATTTCTTAAGATTTTCCATGGAAGAGTTCATTCCTCCTTCACACTTACCACAGCAAAGCAGGCATTCATTGTCAAAGCTGTGGAATTTTGCCAATTGGAACAATCTCATAAGTTGAAAAATTCACAATGCCTTTGTTATCAAGATATAGTCCCTAAATCTTCTCCAAAATATTTTTATATTTTTATTCAAATTTTATATGAAACATATGTGGAGGTATCTCATATGGTACAAGATTTAGCTGGCGACTGCTTTTTAGAGTTCATAATTAAAAAATTTGGATCAAAGTATCATATACAACCTATGCATAAAAGCGAAATAATATACAAATTAAAGTTTACTGTCACAGAAAGTAATGCATGAAAATTGTTCTATGTAAATTTTGTGGTAAATGAAAGAATGCCTCGCTCACAACAATGTGATAAAGATAAACTCGGAAAATAGTCTTTCTTCGGGAAATGCTAGAAAATAATTTTCATAAATTTTCTTTCAAAAACAGGGATATTTAAAGTTCACCATTCCATGTATTGTTTATTTATCCATTATAAATGATTTATTTAATAAAAAATTTAATGATTTGCTGTATTTGGCAACTTCGAGCCTTGATCCTTACTGGGAAAAGAAGCTCCAGAAGAATGCATACTGTCAACTAATGTGGAATCATCTATACCTCATGAAGGAGGATGAATTTATAATGATGAATTTAACCAGTCATCTGGCCAAATTCTTTACAACAAAATTACAACAGAATTTGAGAAATGAAAATGTTGGAAGAAACATAACATTCACTTGCTTGACTGATGTAAGTTATTTGTGTTGTGCTGATGGATAATTATCTAGTAGTTGAATGGACTTTTGTAAAATTACAGGAATAGACGAAGAGTTAGGTAGGAAAAGGCATACAGATTGTTGAAGGGTTTCAGATTTAATGTAGATAGTGATCAAAGGAGGAGTGAAGAATTCTTAAGAAACAGAAATTTGGAAGTTGTAAATTTTCCCATCCTCTCATTGGAATGTATCTCCTGATATTTTACAAATAATTTAAGCTTTTTAAGCTTGAGTTGACTAAACACAATCAGTAAATATTTCATGATGAATTATAAATGGCAAAAAATAGAAACTGTTAAAAGTGCTTGCTGTATGAACATGGACTAAAATGAAGTCTGCATGACCAGAATGAAAGAGGCATGGACTCCTATGGAGGGGATTGGTGGAAGCAGGCTAAGATAAATGGCAGGTGATGAGCATGTATAGGATCAGAAGAAAAGAGAATTTGTGGGATTTGACTTAAGTTTTTGAATGGTACATATGACGTTATTTCAACATATAAATCAATGTGGGATAGAAAATTTCAGGTCCAGCTCATGTTCCATGAGATGAGTGACATATTAATATCTTAGTCTTAGCTGTGCTCTGTAGAAAATGTTTAAGATACTTGTTTAATCTATTTTTGTAACTCGCTTCCTATAATCTCAACTATATTGATTTTCAATTAAGAGAACTAGAGACAAATGAGATCCCCATAACAAGAAAGAAATTTGTATTACCTAAATAAATTAATTGGACACTAGAAAAATTAATGCAATTATATTACATCTCTGAATTCAGTAAGTTATTTAGAAAATATAGGGAAGCTCACAGAAAAATTACTAAAAAAGATGACAGGCAAATTATGACTCGTAACATCCATGGTATTATGTTGCGTGATATCTTTCTGCTTGAAATTTTAAAGAATAAATTTAAGACCTGAGAAACGATCCTTGAAACTTTTAACACTTTAGATTTTCATTTACAAAGTGCTCATGAAGTTGATAAGAGAATTTAGGAATTATTCTCTAAGATGATCATGGATCTCCATTGAGTCCGCTGTTAGAGATTTTGTAAACCTATGTAAACAGGTGGTCAAGAGCACATAGTTCAATACTAATTATGGAACTGAAACACAGAGTAGATTCATAATAAAGATGGATTTAAGAACAAGATGAGGAAAGGTGAACCAGCTAACCAACCAAAAATTAGTTAGATAAATTACGTAACTTGTTTCTGTCATTTTATGTGAAGATTTCGTACGCAGATGTGACTCTTATAATAAGAAAGTGAAACCAATCTTTAAAGATGCAGAGATTTTCCTTCAAAAAAAGAAAAAATCCTTTTAAACAGTGGAAACTTATATTCGCCGATCTTAAGTATTACAGGGGCAACCGTGATCAACTAGGCGCAACGGTACGACTGTACCAGAGTAGACCCAGAACACAACGTACAGAAAACAATTTGATCATTATTGATTGACCTGCGCGCCTGGGCTTAGTTTACAGATGCGATGCTAGGCGTCACTCCAGTGCAAGCGGGGAGGCTGGTGTAAGGAGGAAGGGAGGAAGCAGACTTACGAACGCCAAAGTTCCGGTTAAACTTGTGAAAAAGAGATACCCGACATAGAAGAGTAGCCAGTTCGAGGTGAGTGATCGTAGTGCTGAGATTGTTGGTACTTGGTAAGCAATAGAAATCTATTGAGTATCATGTTATTTCGATCGTATCCCCTTATGATGATGACGTAAAATCAGTGAACTTTGTCATTAAGAGGAATATATTTTTTTTAATATTTGAGATTACTTTTCTATCTGCGTATTCATTATATAGTACATATTACATATTAACTCTACTTTGGTTTTGATAACAGCAGCTTTGCCTACGAAGTTTTTGAGATGTCTCTGGACGAGGTGAGTGAAACTATTCTTATTTTTTACTCGTTTAAAATATTTTCGATTTTTACGCTAATAGCATCAGATCAATTCAATAGCATGTTCTTGAAATGACTTTGAAAAGATGATGAATTAAATATTTTATGTTCTAATATCAACGTCGATTATTATTCGTATAACGAAAATTGAGTTAATATTTAAATTTGCATTATTATTTTATACTTTTATAGCCGGTGCTATCAGATTTTTTGAACTAGCAGTTTAATTTTTCTCATATTGATAAGTTATTTGGTTATTTTTATAAAATTGATTTTATGAGGAAGATGCAGCATTTTTACATAATCTATTAACAGACTGTGTTGTAACAAAACTGTTAATTTGTTTACTTAGCGGTTCAACACAGCTGCTGAGAATGTCAAAAAATTGAAAACCTCTCCGGCGGACAATGACCTCTTAGAAATTTATGCATTGTTCAAGCAAGGATCTATTGGAGATGTGAATGTCGGTGAGTACCGTGGTATTTGTTTCTTCATATTCTCAGAATCTAGAATGAAAAGTTGGCTCAACCTTTTCGGTTCTCGAGGTCCCGGATAGTTGATCGTTAAAATCATTTGAGAGCTAGTGATACTTGAACTACATCATTACGATTAAATTTGAATGAAATGATATACCTCCGCTTCTTCATTGTATGAAAATCAGGAGAAATTTCCCTTTGACCTCTTACGTCTCTTACTGAGTTTTGTTGACCTCCCGGCTTTTTGATCCACTCTCCGTTATTCAACCCATTACTGCATTTTTTGCGCCACTAAACCTGTTTTTCTATGTGAGACGAGGCAGTACATTCCCGTATAAGATTTTCTCCGCTTACGGAATCTAAAACGCCTGCTCAAGTCAATGAATCCATATACAGCAACCGGTACAGCTTGCGTATCTTGGCCGTCACCGCTGATCTGGTTACGTGCAAAATCTCTCGGAAAATATTTACGAATGATTTCACCGCCGAGGGTTTACGTTACGTATATTTGCTTAGTTACCGAGTTTGTCGGAAAAGTTGTCATGCATAGGTCGTGCTTTTATAATAGGCATGTAAAAAAGATATGAAGATTTTGTATGACAATGAGAATTTGTATACTTTTAGCATTTTCAGATTAAATTCAACCACCATCATGCTGTAAGACTGCTTGTTACCTAGTTTTCTCCCAAGGCAGTTAAAGGAATTTTTTTACCGTGCTGATTAATGATTTCTGCCTGGTCATTGTTAGGGCGCAAGAAATGCCTCACGAAGTTTTTCACTTATAAATTTGACTGAAAGATGACTCTTGCAGTTTATAGCTGACTCATCAAATTTCGCAAAATGTGAAACTCTTCGACGAAGCATAGTGTTAGGGTATGAGTACTGTATTCCTGCATAATGTGCAACCAGCAACAAGAGTGGAACATTATGGCCCTCAAAATTGAGGTACTTGATTATAATCTGGTAGAAAAATAAGATAAGGAGACCTCTATTCTTGCTCCTTTAGAGAATTCAATTTGATTTTAAGATCAAAGTCTACTCAATGAAATGGTGATATGATAGCAATCAAAAGCAGCAAGGGTATCAGTGTTAAAATTCTCTAAATTATTCAGAAAACCTTGATCATTCACACATCGTTAGATCTTTGTCCTACTAGTTGCTGTGTGCTGTTGTAACTATCTTTGAACTGACTTACTGAGAAATTTTTAATTGTCTACTAATTTTAAAAATTTCTATTGCTCTGAATCACTTCCATTCCTTTAGTTCTATTATTATAGTTAGATGAAACATTTGTGAATAAGTAAGGCTGGCTGGTCCAGCTCATGTTCCATGAGATGAGTGACAAATTAATATCTTAGTCTTAGCTGTGCTCTGTAGAAAATGTTTAAGATACTTGTTTAATCTATTNATTGTGTTGAAATGGTTTGTGTGAAAGAATCCTTGGTTAAGCAAAATAAATCATTGCTTCTGTAAAACAAGTAATTTTCTTTATCAACACCTCTAATTATTACTAAAACTTGCATTATTGACAGAGTAGAATATAACTTTTATTATGAATAGATTGAGATGTGACCCTTTTTCAAAGAACAGAATTATGTGTATCTTTAAAACTCAAATGCTCGCCCATAGACTCCCAATCAGCACCTACTTGTTGCTATGAAACTGTTTGTGGTGTATGTTTACTTTTGATTTTCAGAATATTCCTCTCCCCTTTACTTTGATGAAATGGTTTCCAGTCAACAGTCATTCTATGGTCCCTAGATAAGGTGTCATGTCACACATCGTAATTTTGTTAAATGCCAATTTTATGTAGTTGACCTATGAAATTATAAATTAAATTGTTAATTTCTTCTGGAGTCGGACTTATAGTTGGAGATGTTTTAAGAATGAGATACTTACTATCACATAGATTTTAGGGCTGTTGTTGTGATCTGCCTTGTACATCATGGATTAGATTTTCACACAATGCATCCTTATGAAAATCCCTTATTTTATTTAGTTTATCAGTGCTGCACAATGCATAGGCTGGGTTGATGGTGAGGTTTTCCATCTGATTACATGCACTATAATCTCTATCTCAGGTTTGGTAGAATTTGGAGTATCACATTCTTATACAATATTAATGTGATGAAGATATTAATTTATGGAGTAAAAAGATGGTTAATCTTGATTGAAAAACACCTCAAATCTGCAATCTAATAACTAGAGCATACACAATCAAGTAGATAAGATACAAAGCTGTATTTTTGTTCTTATTTGATCTTAAACTGCCAACTTGTTTTTAATTTAGGTATTCAATAATCTTTTCTTATTTCTCTATAGCAGAAAAGTTAAGTGTGTTCTTTTGAGAAATCAATTAATTAAATGTTGTGTATTAAGGAATAAAATAGGACATATTAATTACATCAACAGTTAATTATCATGCTTCATATTACAATCTGTAGAAGACTGCTACTTCTTCGGTGAAACATTTTTTTGTTTTTTTATGTGCTGTATTCGTTGTCGCTTCATACAAATAACTTGACCTTCTTTAACAGGATTATCGTTTCATGCCAGAACCCAACTTACCTCCATTGCGACTTAAAATCAATAATAGGATTGATCCCAGTTCAGAAGATGGATACAAAATGCAGTGTGATAGTTGGCCTCCACCAGTTAATGTTGATACACTTATTAGTCAAGTACCTGAACTTCCTCATCAAATGAGGCAGAAATTGAGAAAACAGTTGGGTTTATCACTAGAGGCATCAATTGTACTTGTGGTAAGTTGTTTGTGATTGTGATTTAGAGGTTGATGATCCGTATCTCAAAAATACACTATAAGTACACTCTTCTAGTCCTTTTCCAAGTAAGCATGTTTGGTTGAAGGTGCCAACCTATGGTAATATTTTCTTTGCTTTGAAATAGTTGATAATTCTTTGTAAATAATGTTTTTCATGGAAATGTCACAGCAAAGCAGGGGATTACTATTAAGGGGGTCCACAATTATCAACAAAAATGTATTATATTAAGGTATTGGCCCATTTTATAACCTCCTCTTAACCCTTTCACTCCTGTTGTCGTGTATACACGACAGACGATTTCCTACGCTAAAGACCTACTGTCGTCTATACACGACGGAGGTTTTCCTACGCTAACGACCTACTGTCGTGTATAGACGACGCAGGTACAAGCGTATTCTTCAAGGAGAAGGATAGCTTCCAGGTATATTTTTTGGTCCCTTTCTGGCTATAATTGCGGGTTTCCTTACCCTTCTCCGGGCAACCTCATGGGTCTTAGGCCTAATGCACAGCCCCTTTCACAGCATGGGGCCGTGGTTAAATAAATGTTACTGCAGTTGTTTTGCTAAAGAATGATTTGTTACTCTTCGAGTCAATATACCCTTGGATTTGAGAATCTCATATTTTGCTAGTAGTTTACAGCTTTTAAACGAAATTTGAGCGTTCATATTACTGTTTTTAGGGAAAATATTAGACGTTTCAGTATCATTATGATAGACCGCTAAATATTTTAATATCAACAGTAGAGTTTTGAACAAAAGTTGTACGTCATCAGCGAAGTACAAGATTTTCATCACGAATGACATATTGGCCATGTGTGCAACAGATGATTCTTTAGCAAAATAACTACAACAACATTTACTTTTGCTAAGCCCCATGCTGGGTTAGGAGCAATAAACCTCCCTAGGGCCCCGCTGTAAAGGGCCGAAAATGGTAACTAGCACCGGCAGAGGTTTAAGTGTGCTTCTCCTCTGAGAGATATTTTTTCTGCCAAAGCCTCGGAATCTGGATAGGATTCTACCAGAATACCGCCGGTGCAAAAGGGTTAATAAAGAGTTTATTCATTCATTTTATACAATAGTGGCTTGATTCCTACCTTGAGGGATACTGGGTCTCTTACAACAAGGAATCCTCCATGGTTAGGCGATGCCATTGCCTGAGTCGGACCTAGGGATCTCTGGATTCCCTCAGTTGAAGATCTCTAGGTCTTTTTGACTCCAAAAACCTTGAGAGAATCCCTTATTTCCAAAATTGCAGCCATTATATACATATTGTGGCCTAAAAACTTTTGTGCCATTTCTGCAGCTCTATGGAATGGGGTTAGATTTTGCAGTATAAACGCAACAATAAATAGCAGTAGAATTATAGGAACAAAATAACAAGTACTCTTTTTCCAAAGATGTATTTACACAATTCACGACCGGTTTCGGCACAGATCGGCCATCGTCTGGTGAGGAAATCACATACAAGAAGGTTTAAATAGCCAAAGTAATGTGTGAAGGAATACAAAGTAAGTGGAAGGGAAAGGAGAAGGGGGGGGGAAAGAGGTAGGAGGACGGAAGGTTAGGGACTGTGAGTGCTGTCCGGGGGGTAAAGGTTTGTCTTATCTGGAGAGTTTTTGGCAGACGATGGCCGATCTGTGCCGAAACCGGTCGTGAATTGTGTAAATACATCTGTGGAAAAAGAGTATTTGTTATTTTGTTCCTATAAT
>KZ308232.1:1648337-1717630 GCA_000376725.2 Ladona fulva | reverse complement strand
ACTATATTTAAAATAAAGGAGGGCTTTATATTCACATGTATAAAATAATTTTGTATTTTATTATTTTTTGGCAATTTTCTTTCCTCATCTTGTGAATTGTTGTCTATGAATCCTAACTTTGGAGAATGTATTCAGAGTGCATCTCTATAATATGAAAGACCTATTCTTGATATTTCATACAAGTTGTTGCCATTCATCATCTGTCACTTAATATTTTTATTACTGTTTAATAACAGATAAATAAAAAAATTAAATGCATGCAGTACCTTTATAGTTATTGAAGAACTTTATTCTATTGCTATTTTACAAGTATGAAAAGGAATCATTATCTATGTTAAAATCTAAACAGTAGCATGATTGCCTAGTCTTATTTATATTCATGAGATAGTAAATTCAGATTTTTACAACGGAATAAAAGCCCTTGGGTAAATTCCACAAATATTTTATGTAAAATCCATCAATTCATTGCCTTGATGATTTCATCATCAGGTACACTTGATGTTTGGCATTAACATGTACACCAAGTGTACCTGGTGATATTAACTGGTAGTAAATTAAAGTTTATGGGGAAATTACCATAGAATTTCTATTTCATGATATCATGACGGAATTCCACAAAGTTATGCCTGAGACAATATCCTTCAATTCAGTTTGTTGTGTATATGGCAACGTAAGAGTATTCAGGGTGTGGTATTTCATGATTTTCTAGTTATTTGTTGAAGAAGGGAATGACTATAGAGGGGAATTTTTTTCTGTCCATTGGTTACAATAGGAAATAGCCCAGTTTTAGAATGAAAGTTGATCAAAAAGTAAGTTAACAAGAGCTCTCACAGACAATTTATTCTGCAGCCTCATTAATTGATTCACATTACAGGCTCCATTTTGACCTTCCTCATAATGTCCCTGGAAGAGATATCTGGGCTGTACGAAGGATAATGACAGTCCACACACAGCCAAGACCACCCATGATTTGTTGCATGCATTTCCATGGGGACTTGCTTGACCATCCTAAACCTTGCACTTATTTGACTTCCATCTCTTTGTGCCATTGAGGAAGCACGTGGGTGGTAGGCAATTCAACACTGATGAGTTAAATTTAAAAGTTAAAAATGTCATTTGGTCTTGGTTTCATGGTTTTGACTGTAATTTCTTCAATGAATTCAATTTCTAGCATGAATACCTTAGTCTACCAGTGGAATGAATGGTTGGACAATGTTCAATGTTGGAAAGTGGTGATTCTAATTCCTTGTAATGTGTGTCAGTTACTGAGGCTGCAGAATAAATTGTCTGTGAAGGCTCTTTTAACCCATGCTTTTGGCCCTTCCTTGTATTTATACTTTACTGTCATTTAACTTAGTTAACCTAACTATACCATCTTTTTATCATAAAAATGAGCTAGTACCTTGGAAGTATTTTCCTATTCACCTATTCTTAGGAAACAAGATTCCTTCTCTAAGACAGTGGGTTCCTCTCAGCCAAGAATTAGTCCTAATCTTGTGGGAATAGAACAAATTTCTCCAGCAAGGCTCATTTTTCTACTCATTTTTTTACTTCAAATTTGATTATTTAAAATTGATACACTGCATGTACATACATGTGTATAGGGCAACGTCTGAATTTAACTTCAAATTGTTATTGATGTTGATTTTCTGCCTTAGCAAATCATGGTAGTTATCAAACTGTACTTCATCCATTTTTATTTTGATTTATGTTGGCTATTAATATCTGTAAAAGAGGTTTTGTGGAAATTTTCATCACATCTTTAATAACAGCTTTTAATTTGCTGACTTTAAATACCTGCCTTCTACGTAGGTTAAGCCTATATTTTTTAATTGAAATTTTGTACTTAATGATGAATAACACAAACAAATACTTCACTTATAAAACTTCACACTGCAACAATGAGATATATGGGTGTTTGGTAATTATGGCAATATACCATTTATGCTCCTCTAATAAGAAACTAATGAATGATTTTGTTCATTGAAACATTGAAGTTCGTGCGGGCATCTGGCCAATGAGGCCTTAGTTAATAAATTTGACCTTCCAACACTGCATCAGGACAAGGCATAAATTAGTATAATATAATATAGAAAATCTAAGAAATTTTTGTTTTTCTTGAAAGAATATGCCTATAGTATGTGCCTATGATCTCCAAGCTGAAGGACTCCCTAGGACTAAGGACCCCGGGGATATGCAGCATACCATTTGAGTGCGGCAAGACCTACATAGGAGAAACAGGAAGGGCAATCCAGACTCATTTGGATGAACACTCCCGCTGTATCCGTTTACAGCATCCCTCAAAATCGGCAGTGGCGGAACACTCCATTAACAGGAACCACCAGATCAAATTTGAGGATGCCAAAATCCTGGCGAGAGGGATGGGATAGATTAACGAAAGGAGCAATCGAAATAAGATTAAATTCCAACAATATGAATCGTGACTAGGGGTATACCCTGAGTAAAGCCTGGAATGGGACTCTATGGAGAATCGATGAACAACGAGCAGCGACCAATCAGGATGCAGCTTGCACCTGAAAAGTGGAAGGTGACCATGGCTGACCTATATATAGGATGCACAATTAACGGACTCGACATCCCTGAAGATGGCTTCGGAATGTGAAGCCGAAACAGTGAAGACGATCCACCAGATGACCCAGCTTGTATCCTGAGAAAACTTTCTTCATGGTATTCGCTGGGAAAGAACCAGATCTTTCTACAAGGATACATAGTTTTCTTTTCATATTAACAAAAGTAAAGCCTTGCCTTTGCATCAACTCTCAGTAATTAAAATATGGAGACCCATAATATTAAAATATAAATTTTTTTTCCAATTAAATAAGTTGTAAACAATGAGGGATCATGCTGTAAAAATTATTAATCTTGATAAATAATAATTAAGGAATATTTTTAATCTTTAAACCCAAAACTACATAACTTATTCAAGTGGACATGGATTATTCTCTTTGATTAACCCTTTAGCTGCGGGACCCTCAGATTTTTATACATCTGTGTGCGGGAGAAAAGTAACAGGGGTACTGGAGGCGCTGGCAAGTCCTAGCAGGTAGTTAACTAGCAGTAGACAACTACAGTAAAGTTGTCCCTTATAATCCGGGTCGACCTTTTCCCTAAGGGTGCGGTCAGTGGTTATTGTTTAGAAATTATGGTTGGTATCATATTTAATATATTTAATAAGAAATTTGTTTTGTATAAGCAGTCCGAATTTACTTTCCTTGCACTTTGCTGATCATTTTGATACCAAATACTTTGCAGATATCTTGATTTTTATCAATTATAACTAATTTTGTAAATCCTCTATTCAGAAATCGAAGATTTGGGTTTCCCCAGAGGTGCGAAATCCCTTGGATTTTCCCAATCTAGAACAATACAGACGAGTGAGCCTTTGGGTGTCTACTTGAGAGGCAGGGCCATAAAATTGTGAAAGGACAAGAACGGGGGTGAGAGAGCAGGTCAAATGTAGAAATACGTTTTTCCCGCAGTCCTCTTAGGAAAACGTAGAAGTACGTTTCCCGCAGCCAAAGGGTTAAGGCATTCTTTTTACTCTGTAATTTACTATAAATTATCATTGAATTAAGATAATTTCATAAAAAACTTGAATGGAAAGAAAACATAGTGCTCAAGATAGGTAATGGTATTATTGTTAAAAGCACTTTGACAGCTAAGATCATTTTGCACATGAACCCCCACTGGACATCAAACCCAGGTCTGCTTTCACTGAAGTTGAATGCGTTGCCTACTTGGTTGTCTGGGAGCCTTGCATTCAAAATATTTGACTATTTTGAGAGATGAAGGTTTAAAGACATTGTTAGTAGTCATTTACACCAGCTCTTAATACAAACACAAACATACTTACATTAAGCGAGTTTTAAAACGTTCAAATATATCCTCTTTTATTATTCTAATCTAAATATAATTGTATAAAACTTTTATGTGGTAGTAATATCTTGTTTTATGAATGGTGAAATATTTGCTCAGTTTTATGATAGGTGTGGCCAAATTGTGATTTATGACCTATGCAAGGCTAACAAGCAATTTCCCCCTATTGGCTAGCATTTAGAAAAGTATTGGACAGCTTCCCAGGTATCCAACACTTTTCTATATGACACTTATCTTAACTCTCTTGCTCCAAAAATTTTGTACACTAAATTTTTGAGCCACTTCTTTAGCTTGTTGATATTGCTTATTTTTTATGGATAGAATGAGTTTGTGAAAGATTTGTCCTAGGATCTGTTTCTTTTATTTTATGCTCATTGTCAAGTCAGACAAAGTAGCAATGGGTCTCATAGTACTGGTTAAATCTTATGCAAACTAGCCATCTCTTAATTTGTCACGCTTTCTGAAATGCATTCATACCTCCTCTGCACCAATAAGTAAATGGACAAATTTACAGCAAACAGCTCTAAACTGTCTCTCTAGTTCTCTAAACTTATTTTTTTAATTAAACCCTCCACAAACTTCCGGCTATACAACCATTACAGTAAGGTACCCAGCAATGGATGAACAGACATCAATTCCCCCATGGGAAAATTCTGGTTAGTTTGGGCTCAAATCTGGGATCATGGCATTGAAAAGTTAGCTTGCTAATCACTCCAACATCAAGATTGCAAAAGTGTAATTTTTTAATGTAAATGAAGAGCAACTTTGAACACAAGTGGTCATCACTAACCACACAGACTGTTTGTTCCATTCTATGTTCCACCTCTGTCCTTGAAACATTAGTATGTACTATTACCGTATGAATTATTTAGATTCATAAGATAAACATTTTGTTCTCACAGGAACAAGTGAGACCCAAATTTACATGAGGATAGCTTACTTTTAACAGAAAGTAAGAAAGTCACTTCTAAATCATTGTTTAAAACACATTTACAAAGATAAACAGTTGTGAAAAGTAGGGACACAACTGGGACTTGAACCCAGATCTCCCACTTTCTGGGCAGGTTTTCTAACCACTAAACTGCTTTGCTGCATCTCTTCCTCACTATTAAGGGAATGCTTGGTTTAAAAGAGGTGCAGCATGTTAGTTTAGGGTTAGAATACTTGCCTGGAAAGTGGGAGATCTGGGTTTGAGTCCCCATCATGTTACTACTTTTTGTATATGTTTATCCTTAAGGTGCACACCTTTATGTGCAAAGTTAAACGTGTTTTCCTCACCCTAACATAACAACTATCATTATGGAAAAAATTGAATAGTTATTTTAGCTCTGCAATTACATATATATATAAAAACCTAGCAATTGATATTCTACCAATTTTCAAAGAACTGGAACAGTTGTGTTATTTTTCCTTATGGAAAAATCTCGTATATCCATTTAGTTGGAAAATGTAAAGGTAGAAATGAAAAGGTCCAACATTGACCTACTAGAGCTATTTGACGTATGATGCAAGGATGTAGGAGATTTTAAGGCATTGATGTGAGAGTAATTTTCAGTGGAGGAAACACCAGCTAGAGGAGCATTGCAGTGGTGTTAGACAAGAAAGCGGGAGAAGCTGTGATAGCCACCAAGCTAATAAATGTCTGGGTCATGTCAGTAGAAGTAAAGGCTGAGCCAGTAAACATAGTGATAGTTCAGGTGTACTTGCCCACAAGTGATTACAATGAAGGCTTAGTTTATGAGTAAATAGAAGTTATAGAATGGGTTGAAGGCAGTAAAAACCTTGTAATGGGAAACTGGAATGAAGTAGTTGGGCAAGGCAAGGATGGGGAAGAAGTGGGAAGGTTTGGACTAGGGAATAGAAATGACAGAGGACAAAAGTTAATAGATTTTTGTAGGAGAAATGACCTCAGTGTCACAAACAATTTTTCAGCACCATAACAGAAGGAGGCACACATGGAAAAAAGCCTGGGGATATGAATAGGTACCAAATTGATTATATTTTGGTAAGAAAAAGGCTCAGAAATAGTGTTACATGGTGTTAAAACCTCATGAAGTTATCCTGGTGCTGATGTGAACTTGGCACTGATGAGAACTGAGCTCAACTTAAAAAAAGATTTTTTGAACAAAACTGGCACTAAAATGGTATCCAGAAGCCCTTAGGAATGAGAAAAATAGAGTTTCAAAAATCTGTTCTTAATGCCCTAAGGGTAAGGGAAGGGAACTTGCCATAGACGAGGAATGGGAAAAGATTAAAAATAGTGTCAAGGATAGTGCCCAAAGAATTATTGGGAGGGTCAAGTAAAACAAAATTAGGAAACCGTTGGTGACAGTGGTAATGGTAAATAAAAGGGAGGAAGAAAGAAAATGAAAAAAGGTAAACACTGAACGTGGGTGTAGAATGTACAGGGCACTAAACAATGAACTGAGAAAGGAAAAAAATAGAGAAAGGGAACAGTGGTGGAGGGGTCAATGCAATGAATTAGAAAAGCTGGATGAAAGCAGAAGCACTGACCTATTGTATAGAAAGGTGGAACAACTAACCAGGAATAAAAGAAGAGTCAGAATAGCCACTGTATAAAATAGCAGTGGAAACATTTTATGGGATCCAGCCAGTATACGGGGAAGGTGGAGAGAATATGTTGTGGAACTGTGTGGAAAAGACATGAAACCTCCCAATATAGCATTAGAAAGTGAACAAGAAATTGTTGAAGATGATGTTGAACTTGGGATATTAGGCAGTGAAATTGATAGGGATTCATATGATTTGAAAGGGAATAAAACAATGGCTGTTGACAAGATCCCAGTTGAGTTCCAGGGCTCTTGGATAGCCAAGTGGGTAACACATACAACTTCAGAAAAAGCAGTCCCAGGTTCGATTCTCAGTGGGGGGTCTTTGTGCAAAATGACCTCAGGTATTGTAGCACTTTTAACAATACCACTAATACTACTTGAGTTCCTTAAAAACCTGAGAGAAAAGGGTAAATAATATTTCTATGATTTAAAATGGAAAATTTTGATGATGGGAAGTGGCCAGAAGATTTTACCAAGACAATCCTGATTCACTACAGAAGAAGAATAATGTGACAAAATGTCAGGATTATCATACAATCAGTATAAATATTGCATGCTGCAAAAACTATTTAAAGGGTTTTGAATAGGATTAAAGGAAAAATTAAGTGGCAAATCAGGAAAGATCAGTTCAGTTTTCAGAGGGGGAAAGGAAAAAGGGATGCAGTTGGGATGATCAGGGTATTGGTAGGATAAAGTCAAGAATATAAGAAGGATGTATGTATGTCTTTTGTCAATTTTGAAAAGGCTTTCAATAGATTCCAAAACCAATGAATATTTTTAAGAAAATTCAGTTGAGCTGGAAAGATAGGTGTTCTGTGCAAAATTTCTACTTAAATCAAAGAGCTCAAGCTAGAATAGCTGATTGGGAATCAGCATGGGCAGAGTTAGGGAGGAGGGTATGACAAGGCTGCCAATTATCACCATTGCTTTTTAATATACATGACAAGGAAATGGTGAATGAAGCTTGGGAAGAAATAAACAAGGGAGTGAAAGTTGAAGTCGATGCAGATGATGAGGCTATTGAACGTGATTCAGAAAAGGATTTAAAAATAAGAAAATGTGCTGAATGATAAAGCATGTGAATTTGGAATTGAAGTTAGGGTAAGAAAATTGAATTGATGACTAAAGATCTCGATAAAGGAATCAGGAAAAGATTGGTAAAATCCATGGTATGACGTGATTTGCTGGTTTGAGGTTGTAAAACATGAACCTTAAGAAAATAGGACATCAAAATATTGAAGGTCTTTGAAATGTGGGTATGGCATAAAATGAAAAGAGTAAGTTAGGTCAATAGAAAAATTAACACAGAAGTATTAGAGATGGTTTTCATTGAAATAATTAAGCATTGACAGAAGAAAAAGGTGGGTCAAATACTGAGAAGTGAGGGATTGCTGAAAAATGTATATGAAGGTAGAATGCATGGGAAAAGACAGAGGGGAAGACATAGATGAAAGATGTTAGATGATATAAAGGTTGGGGTAAGTTACCAAGAAATGAAATAAATGGCACTGAATAGGGAATATTAAGGCACATGAACATTTATGTATGTATTTGTGCATATATTTTTGTGTGATTATTATGGAATTAAATCTCTGGGACCTACCTGAAAGGTAAAAATTGAATGAATATTACATCATTCTGTTGCATATCTACTATTGGTTTATTGAAAAAGTATCGAATGAAAAATAATAAAATGCAGTCCACAAATACCTTTCAGAAACTTTGTATTATTTGCTTCATTACGTTTGTGAGAGTCACAGTAAATTTGCTTCATAAAAATATTCTAATTTAATTTTTTTAAAACCAGATTTCTTCTCTTCAAGAACTCTTACATATTTAACCCCTCCTCTGACAATTTTTTTTCATAAGTTGGACTTAGACTTAAATGCATATTTTTTATTTTGTGGCTTATACTTAACTAAAATGTAAATTTATACTAAACTAAATTTAAATGTAAACATTTGTAAGAATGGAAAGAAAGTCTTTTTTTCTTGATGTAAAAATAGAATGCAGATAAAGGAAAGCATGCTAGACAAGCTCAAAATGCTTGACAACCTAACTGAGTTGTCTTTTAGAAAATAAAACATGATCCAACTGCAGAAATTCCTCAATACGAGATATTTTGGGCCTGACTGGATTGTAAGTATTTCTCTTATATGAGATATCTCAGGTGTATCAGGGAAGTGGTTAAGTCACACTAATATAGACAAAAGAGACTACAGTTTCATCACATCCTGATAAAGCATTCAACCAATACTGGAAACTTCATCAGGTGTCCATCTTTTGACACGCTGATATTGCTAAAAACAAACATAAACCTACTATAAAAATCTTTTGCACACAGGGGGCTAGCCTTTGAAAGAAGATAATATGAATGTTCACCATCACCTCCAATGCTTCTCTAGTACTTTTTCTACTCCCATCAGGGTCATCATTTTACCATGAGCAAATATAGTCTCCTATGCTATCACCTCTCTGGAAGTACTGGAGACTCTAGGAAATGCCATTCTGGTCCTAGAATTGATGAAGGGAAAATCCTGAAGTTCACCTCCTTGTGGTAGAGAGGGGGCAACATTTGCTAAACAAACGGCCAATGATGCAGGGACCGAGTATCTCCTGGGATAAGGAGAACCTTTCCATCAAGTACCAACAGCCTCTGTGGAGGGTGGATGAGCGATGGAAGTTAGGGCACCCTTTTTGCCCTTAGAGTGGGAAACTACTCCTAAAGGCGAAGGAGCCTTGCAAGGCCAACGGCATAGGATGCGGCAGGCAAGGGGAATCCACCGCATTCAAAACCCTTGTGGTATCCCTAGTCCCACTGGACAGTACTCTTTAGAATGGTTGTTCCTGAGAAGAAATATTCCGGAGTTAAAATGTGCCCACATTCGGATCTCCGGGTGGGCACTTTCCCAGGAAAACTATGTGATGAAATAGACAAGGGGAAGAAGAATAAAAGAAATTTGGAATGAGACTTGCTACATAGAACATAAAGACAATGAATGAGAAAGGTAAATTAGAAAATGTGGAGAGATACAACATCAGAACTTTAGGATTAAGCAAGGTACGTTGGGATGGAGAAGGAGAATTCGAATCTGAAAAATATAAGATCATTTACAAAGGGGGAGAAAGTAAAGAAAGTGTTGTAGGGTTCATATATAAAGAAAAAATCTGGATGAAAAGATAGTGAAGGTTATTCCAGTAAGTGATAGAGTTTTAGCAATTAGACTGCGGAGTGACCCAGTGGACTCCTTAATTATTCAGGTTTACATGCCTACATCAGCAGCAGATGAAGATCTGGTAGATCATATATATGAGCTATATTGAGACATATGAAGATCTGGTAGATCAGATAAATGGGCAGATAGAGGCAGTTTATGAAGAAAATGGGAAAGTTCAAGTGAGAACAATAATATGGAAGACTGGAATGGTATAGTGGGGAAAGAAAGAGAGAAATAAGTAGTTGGAGAACATGGACTTGGAAAGAGAAATGAAAGAGGAGAAAAATTGATAGAATTTTGTAAACGTTTGGACCTTTGGATAGCTAATATGTGGTTTAGAAACCAGCCACGTAGGATATATACATGGAAGGCACTGGGGGATATCAGATAGATTATATTATTGTAAACCAAAGATTCAAAAACAGTGTCAAGAATGCCAAGACCTTCCCAGGAGCCGACACTGACACAGACCACAACTTGCTTGTGGTAGATGTACAAACAAGGCTGAAGCATGTTGGAAAACAACAACAGATGAGAAAATGGGATATTGAAAAGCTGTAGAATGAAATCTCGAATAGAGTATAAACTATACAACTTAAAGCAGATCCAAGAGATAATAGAGGAATGGGATGCTATTCGAAATACGATGCTGAAGGCTTTAGAGGAAGAAGTTGGAGAAATGACAGAGAAAAAGAATAAAAAAGAGTGGATTACTGAAAGAATGTTAGACAAAATGGATGAATGCAGAAAATGGAAAAATATCTCCACTGAAGATGGCAGAAGACAATATAGAAAACTTAATATTGAATTAAGGAGACTGACTGATCAGGCTAGAGAGAACTGGATTCAAAAACAGTGTGAAGAGATAGAAGAACTGGAAAAACAAAAAAAATTAGAGGAAATGTACAGAACGGTTAAGAATGTAACAAAAAGAGAACCAAGAAAAATAAGCAAACAGGAAATATTAAATGAAGATGGAAAAATGACATTGTGCATGGAAGAAAACAAGAGAGTGTGGACTAAGTATATAGAGGAATTATATGATTCATGGGCTGATCATTCAAGGCTAGTGCTGGAAGAAGAAAGAACGAAGATGATAAGGGACCAAAGATGCTAAGATTTGAAGTGGAAAGGGCGATTCATGATCTCATGGAGAAGAAAGCATTGGGCTGTGATAGAGTACCATCTGAGGCTTTGAAAGCATTAGGGTATAATGCAATGTCTAGATTGACCAGGCTAGTCAGTAGGATAAATGAATCAGGAATTTGGCCTGAAAAATTACTTAAGTCAGTGTTAGTTCCATTACTAAAGAAAAGCAATGCTAAATAATGTAAAGATTATAGGACAATTAGCTTTATTTGTCATTTTACCAAAGCTATAACAAGACTATTATTACAAAGAATAGAAAGAAAAATTGAAGAAAATATGGGAGGAAACCAGTTCGGTTTCAGAAAGGGCGAAGGTACACGAGATGCAATTGGATGCCTAAGGTTGTTTGGTGAAAGAATGTTAGATGTGAATCAGGACCTGTATATATGTTTTATTGACTGGGGGAAGGCATTCGACAAAGTCAACTGGGTATTGCTTCTGAGGATTCAAAAAAATATTGGCATAAACTGGAAGGATAGAAGATTATTAAAAGAGCTATATACAAAACAGAAAGTTGTGATAAGAGTAGGAAATAAAGAGACAGATGAGATGGGTATTGGAAAAGGTGTCAGACAAGGATGTTGTTTGTCACCAATTCTCTTCAATATTTATGCTGAAGAGCTGACCAATAAAGCATTAGAAAAGGCAAGAGGTGTAGTGGTAGGAGGAGAAACAATAAAGACTGTGAAGTATGCAGATGATCAATCAGTACTGGTGGAAACAGAAGAGGAGCCACAGTATATGATGGAGGGTATTGGAAGGGTGGGGAAAGAATATGGAATGAACATAAATGTGAGAAAGACAAAAGTGATGAGAATAAGCAGGAATGAAGCAATCATAAATTTATCTGTAGAAGGAAAAACTGTTGAGCAAGTGAAATCATTTCAGTATTTGGGAAGTTTAGTGACTGAGAATGGGAGCTGTACCCAGGAAGTAAGACGGAGGATATATCCTCCGTCTTACTTCCTGGGTTTTTTTTACCCATAGCTATAGCTATGGGTAAAAAAAAACATTTGAGAAAGTGAAAGGGCTTCTTATAACATTCTAATAAATCTGAGAAAGAGATTTGCTAAATGTTTTGTATGGAGTGTGGTAACTTACAGCAGCGAAACATGGACAGTTAAAAAGAAAAATACTTGGAAAGTTTCGAGGTGTGGTTGTGGAGGAGAATGCTTAAGGTGAAGTGGACTGATAGAATTAGAAATGAGGAAGTGCTATTGAGAATAGGAGAGGAAAGAAAACTGCTGAGTGAAATCAAAAAGAGGAAGACAGCTTGGTTGGAGCACATACTATGCTGAAATTGCCTTCTTACAAGAATTATTGAAGGAAAAATAGAAGGAAAACGAGGAAGGGGAAGAAGAAGAATGGGAATGCTAGATGATGTAAAATATGACTGAAGTTACTGGCAAATGAAAGAAGACGCTCAGGACCAACTGCGATGGAGGGTAGCCAGTTAAAACTTGTCGGAAGACAGATTGGACTAAGAAAAAGATCCTATCACCATTATTAAAATAAATTGAGGTTTCGGCAACAAATTTTTAATTAGAATTCTGGCAGAATAATAGAACAAATCATATGTTATCAATTCCTTATCACTTCATGTCTTCATAACAGCTTTAGCTCTAATACTTAATTTAAAGAAAGTTCAATATTGGAAAGTAGGTAAATAGAAGTATTTAAAAGTTTTCTTTGGAAAAGATACTTAAAACCATTCTCTGCTATCTATTAGTAATTCTTTTCATGAACACCACTCATTTGAAATATAGCACCACTATTAATTAAACAGAAACTTAGAGTATTTTATTATTAGATTATTATTATTTTTGAATTGGCTTTTTGAATCTAAGGAGTGAAAAATTCTAACGATTTTTGTCGATACATCACACATCATCAAGAATCATACATCCGGAATATTCCAATAACGATTTGATGGATAAAGAGTGGAAATTTGAAAAAAATTGGCACGCTTGCTAATAATAATATTTAAAATAATAATACAAATAAATTACCGAAACTAAGGATTGGTATGGTACTTATTGAGCCTGGGCGGTAGTGTTCTCGTTCAGAGATACTAAGGCAAGGAAGAAAGTTGGATAAAGATGTTCTCTCCCGTATACGATCTGATGTGTTGAAATATCGATAATGCAAAACGTGAGTTAAAATAATAGTGAAAGAGCTGTACACAATGCAGGAAAAATATCATGCTGCGGTTAGAATGTTACATTCAGATTTCGGCTGAAAAGAGAGATGATCTGACGAAAATTCTATGCACTAAAAAAACGAATGTCCTCCGATTGGTGTACGAAGGTAGGCTATGGAAGATTTAGACTAGAAAATGAAGACCAATACAAGGATCCAGAGTTGAGCTAAATGGATAACGTACCTACAATCTTAGATAGGGATACGGGAGATGTAAGGAAAGGCTGAGGATGAAATTCAGGCGACGGAGAGCGCAAAAGTCGAAAACCAGAAGAAAATGAAGCGATGAGAATGATTTTTAGGTCTATGAAATACCATTATTCTGAGACGAATGTAGATGAAAACGAAGTACATAGTTTGTTATCTATCTTAAAAAATTATGGGAGAAAACATGCAGTTTATGGATGGATTCATAGTTTTTCAGATAACGCGTAATTCAAGGGCAATCTAACTGTACGCTATTAACCAACAATTAGTTATGAAATGTTGATTTTATTTTGGAAGTTCTCATTGAATATCTTTATTATGACTTCTCCGGAATGTATTTATTTGATAAATATTCAAGAACTTTAATGACTTACATTGTAGAATTGTTACAAATCCTTGTACATTTATCTTTGAATCTGACGAGTTTATGCATTATCCCGTAGTCGAAGAATAAGACCTCATATACGTTAATTTTACATGCGGTACTTATTATTTAAGCGAAAATAATAAAATATTGCTTCAAACACGTTTCACTACTGATCGGTAGCAGCAGGAGTATTATTAGTTTAGTATGTTTACAAAATTATTTCTGGAATATAATCAATGCAAAAAAGGGGATATAACTTAAAAATTAAACTTATTTAAATAAATAATATTAATAACAGCGTTTAATTTAAGTAGCTATGGCTTGGCGGCTGAATATTTTAAGGGGGTTCAAAACTATAGATCACCCGATCAATCAATATTTGCCCTCTCCCCGGAAAACACTTAAATCACAGAAAATTTGTATAAGAAAACTGCATACATACAAAGATATATAATAATTCAACAAATACCCATGCGATACGTTGCATGAGCAAGAAAAGTTTCTGCATATTTTTGTATGAAACATTGCCAAATGTTTAGCTGAATAAAGTAACGTAAACATATCATTTCCTAATGGCACTTTTTCCTCTCGCCAGTGAATTAACCCGGGTCATGCGATAACAATCCACTGCGCATGCGCCGGTCAGTCGATTTGTCGCTGGTCTTTCTACTAGGAATTGAAGGAAGCATAGCGGTGCGGTCAAGCCGTAATGATAAGCGATCTTAGTGTTGAATAACTAAAGTTCGGTGCTGTTTGTGAAGTTTATGAGATTAATTGTGAAATAAAGTGTGAAACATTATGGCATCAGACGATCCTGAAGAAGAACAATACGCCGGTAGGTAACTCTTATATCGTCGTATAGGTAACGTAAACGGTAACCGCTTAAGCGGGACTACAAATCATGTACTTCTTCATAGCACTTATTCAGTAATTTTATCATGTGCGCACCTATTTTAAAATTATCCATGTTCGGGCCCATGATGTTATTCCACCTTCAAAACTTGCACCTCTGTGGACTCTTATCCAATTTGATTAATCATAGCAAAAAAATGAAGTGGCGTGGTGGAAGGAGAACCATGTCATTATTTTCTGACAGCGCGGGCTTGCATTCTACAGAATGGGCCGACCCCCTTGACAAAATGGATGCCATCGAAGGTTGAAAGAGACCCTATGCACGCAAAAATTATTTTTATTTCATTATTTTGTTTTGAACAGCATATTTTGTTTTTATTTCTAATCAATTATTGCCAGTCGTAAACTTGTTATTCCGTATTCGGAAATGTTTGCAAACTTGCGATTCCGATGTAGGATTGCTATTCGTAGACTTATTGTAATTAAGTAGTTTTTATCAAGTGAGGAGTCTTGATTTTAGTATTTTGTTAGATATTGCATTCTATTATATATTTTACTTTCCGATGACGGAATTTTGGCAGCGAATTTTCTTTGCTACGGTGGTTTCGTCAATTTCACCTCTTGATGATTATGAAAGAATGCCCTGCAAAATACGAATATTTTGAAAATATTTAATTTTGTGAACTAATTAAACTACTCATGCTACATTAGGCGAAGAGGAGGAAGACGAACAGGATGATGTTGAGGAGGATGTATCGTCAACCGTTCAACTTCAGCAGCAGTCTGCACTAGGCACTCAGGAAGACGACGAAAATTCACCCGAGTCCGAAGACGGCCCACCGGTATTATTCTTTCGAGTTTTATTTGCCCTATTAAATCATTTCATATATTCTCACTCTTTATTTCTTTCCAAAGCAGGAGGAAGAGGACGAATACGAACCCGATGATGGCCGTAAGAAGAAAAAGGGAAAGAAAAGAAAAGCTAAAAGTGAAGACAAAAAGGGAAAGAAGAAGAAAAAGAAAAAGAAAGTGGATAGTGAAGAGGTGATTTATATAAAGTGAAATTTACCGTTAGTAAGAAGTGTAATTTGTTTTATATACAATTTGATTCTTTGCACACATAGGAAAGCGATTTCGGTTTTGAAGAGGATCAAAGCGGTAATGTGGCTGGTGGAGCTGGAAATTCTAGTAACTCAGTCGGTGGCAATGATTCAGATTATGGAGCTAATAAGAAAGGACGAAAATCAAGAAGTACCCCAAAGCATCAGCCTCCACCTGCTCAAGATGCTAACTCAGGTAAATTTTAATCTAGTGTGTTTTTTAGTGCAGACAAAATGCATGGGACATTCTGTATGCGCTTCTTAGGTGATGACAAAGTCTATGTCGTTCCTTAGTATCGAGTGAATTAAATATTGGCATTTCCTGCACGGTTGGGTTCAGCGACTCTCAGGTGTTATTTATCACAGTTCATGGACAATTCGATTTGTGAAACTCGGCAGCTCTGCTATAGATCATGTATTTTAAGTTTGACCGAGGTAAATATTTGGAAAATCGTCCACAAATCTTCAGTCGATGTGACGAATTTGGCTTTCTATCCCTTGCAGGAAATTTTTATAGAAATATTCGTTTAGTTTGTTATGAAGCATCTTGTTGTTGTATTATTAGTAATTTCTATTGTTTTGAACTTATTTATTCCGTAGCTCCCTTTAAGCTTTTTGTGTGTTGATAGTGATTCGTGTTTACTGTGGTAATTTCGTTCAAAACCACGTGTGCCTTGTGGTAGTATGTCTGCTATTCAGTACACCTGTACAGTGTATTAGGAAGGATAAAGACTTGCTACTGCAATGGCATATCTGATATTTCGCGCATGTATTAATTTTTTGTTTTTGTTTGAGAATTATTTAGAAAATTGATCGATTGTGTTCTTTTGTATTCATGGAATTAAAATACTATTCTATAAATTTTAAGTGAATTTGCAATCTATAAACGTCTTGATGTTCTAGTATCCAGATTGTCTATTTTTCTAATATAGATGGGATTAAGAATTAAAATTCTACTTACAGTTTTGAGGGGAATTTTGTTGTGAAATACTTTCCCTGGAGTTTTTTTACTAAATAACTGGTAATTTTTATGGATTCTAATAATGTCTTCAAGGAATGTCTGCAATGCAAGAAGTTTGTTTTTACTCTGTTATTATCAATTTACTTTGAGAGAACTTGGGTTATAGGAAAGAAGAATTAGTATTTAGTTGTAGTTCAATGATACATTTTGTCTTGTACTATGATGGAGTATAATAAATTACCCATTAGTGAATAAGGTTTCATATAAGTAATAGATTGAATTATTGTTGTATCTTAAGAAGTTAATTCTCAATTCTTATTCTAACTTTTACATTGTCTTATAAAAGCTAAAGAAATCTACTTGTTTTCTTTCATCAAATGAGATTGTTGTCAGTTAAATATTTTTGAATATTTTGCAAAGTTTTTGCAATCAAGCAAAGTATTTCGAATACATTTTCGTTACCATAACATAGCACATCCTTGGCATTTGGTAATAAAGGAAAAGGTAATAAAAAAGACATTAAAAGAAATCTTGAAGTATTTATGTTGTAGTTTGTTGAATTTACATGGGCATACTAAATATTCATGGAAATTAATGTCAATTTTAGAGTAACTCTAACATTGCTTCAATCACCTTGAGTAAGAAATGTATTTATATTCCTTCTGTAGACCATTAAACAATTTTATTGCATGAAATTACGTAGTCTTTTCTTAGTTTCTATATTTTATTTTTATTTTCAGGTATGCCCACAATTGAAGAGGTTTGCACCACTTTTGGTCTGCAGGACGTAGAAATTGAATACTCTGAGTCAGACTTTCAAAATTTGACCACCTATAAGCTTTTCCAGCAGCATGTACGGCCAATGCTTTCAAAAGAGAATCCAAAGGTAGGTGGTGAAGTCTAAAAGATTGTGAAAGAAATTATGATTAGAAGATAAGTTATGTAGGGGTTAATTAGTCAGGAGTATATTTTTAATGGCTTTCTTGAAAATATGGAAAATGGCATGTTTTAGCTTATGGCTTTCAGTTCTCTAGGGTTATTAAATTGCTTAAGACCAGTATTTCCCAAATGGTATTCCACTCTCATATTTCTCCCAAAGTGTAAAAACAGTTCTACCTAATGGTCAAAATGCAGACTTATATCTGTCTTCAAAGAGAAACATAAACCAACAGTTGATTTTCCTATACCTTAAATTGTATACTTATCTTTAGTTTGTCCTTTTATTTTTTTCATTCAGTATGAATTTGAAATAAGCAAAATCATGCACATACTGCTGAGGTATTGCACCTAATACTCTATAAATAAGTCAAATTTATTAAATCTTAGGAAATATTTACAAATGATCTACTTTGATTTTAAAACACTCACTTCATTAGCATTTCCCAAGATATTTTTGGAACAATTTTTAAAGTTTTTAACATTATAGAAGTAAAATGAGCTAATTAAGAGTGCTGAACATCAGGTGTATGATCTAAAGTTAGGTATTTCTTCAAATCTTATATCTATGGGAAAGGGAAAGGTGTTAAACTTTGCACATGGAGATGTGCCTTATAACTCAAGGATAAACAGATGTGAAAAATAGTGAAAACTGGGACTTGAACCCAGGTCTCCAAATTTCGGTGCAGATATTCAAACCTACTATGCAATGTCTCTTCCCTATTGTTAAGGGAATGCTTTTGTGAGTGAGGCAAATGGTTCTCCACATAGTGGCACCAAAAATGTCAATACATTGAATATTTATAAGGTTTCTTGATGCTAAGTTTAAAGTGGATTCTTTCTCTTGGATTTTTAGTTTATTATGTTACAAAAGTGTTCAGATAACTTATGGTACCTTGATTCCATCAAGTGTTATTGCAGTATTAGTTTGTCTATTTTTTTGAACTGAAATATTTTTAGAATAAATTACCAATTGCTACAAAAAATTGACTTATGTGCAAGATTCAGATGCCTCTAGAATTGTCATTGATTTCCATCACTATTCATCTTTCTCATTAGCTTTTTATTTAATATTGTTATAGTCGTGTTATAAATTCTTCATCTTAACTTTCCAAATTAATAAAGTTAATTATTAAGTGGTAAATCAACTTCTTAATGTTGACATAATGGAGTTAGTTTACCTTTTGAGCAAATTGGCATTGAAATTATTGTAACATTTATTTTCTGTGAAGTTTTCAGTTAGCATTTATTTCTTTTCAGGTACCAATGTCTAAACTGATGATGTTGGTTGCTGCAAAGTGGCGGGAGTTTTCCAATATAAATCCTAATACACAGCAGGAACTACCTGCTGTTAGTGAACCAGCGACACCAGTGTCAGACTATAGTTCAAAAGCTGCACGATCTCGAGTATCTAAAGAAAAGGATGAAGTGGGTTCATCTCCAACAGGGGATGGAGGAGAGGATTCTCCTACAGCATCTGTAGGAGGTAGCATGGCCATGACTCCTGGTGGAAGTGGTGCAGGAAGTGGTGGAGAGGGTGGTTTGGATGGAGGTGAGGGAGGTAGTGGTAGTGGGACACCTGGTGGGATAGGTGATGATGATGATGGTGATGAAAAGTCGAAGAAGAAACGAGGCCGCAAGAAAACAAGCAAAAAGGCCAAAGTCCCTACTCTTAAAATCAAGTTGGGAAAGAGAAAAAGAGGGAGCTCTGTAAGTATTTGTGTTTATATGGTACGAATAAATTAGCAGTATTTTTTAACTATACCTCATGGAAGCATTACCCTAGATAGTAGAATGCTGTAGGAAACCAATCGGATAATTTAATGTTTTGGTGATAACTGAAGTTTTGAATCACTTCAAGGGAAGATTATTAAAATTTTATTATTTTATCAATATTGATTTATCTATTTATTTCTTTTTGAACTAAACATAATCTAAACATTTTGTTTCTGGTTTATATTATGATCATAAAATTATTTTTGTGAACTAGCAGTTGAATCTTCTTTTAAAGGAACTATTAATGAAGTGTGAATCTTGTCATGGGATTAAATGACTCTTTACAAATAAGAAAGAATTTTCTACGTGATTTAGAAAAACATATAGTCCTTTTATCTTCAGGAGGAAGAACCGCTGCATAGTGCGAGTGAAAGAGACTCGGATATGGAATTTGAACAAATGCTTCAGGATGCTGAGGAAGCATCAAAGACCACAGAAGAACCAGAGGCTGTTGCTCCTGTTCCTCCCCCTCGTCGTAAAGCAAAAACAAAGATAGGAAATAAGTCTAAAAAGAAGAAGAAAACCAAAACTACTTCTAAATTCCCTGGAGGTGAAGGAGAAGATGGCTATGAGGTAAACTTCTAGATTTATTATTAAGCGACTTACAATATAAAACTTCCAAAAGGTATTTATAATTGCCATAATATATTAAAAAATTCAAAAACAATTTCTTCCTCCAAGTATTTCCTAGAGAGTCACAAAACTTACTCAGACAATGTGGAAGAGAAGAATGAGCCATTTTTGCTGTGAATACGACATTTTTCCTCCATGTGGTTAATGCTTAAATGTTTTGTCTATCTGTTTAGAAATTTGTGTTATCAAGAAGTTCACTTTATGTAGAAGTGACGAAGAATGTTTTGTATGCAATTCATCCTAATCATATTAATGTTTCTTTAGCTAAAAAGGAGAGACCATGAGAGTTGCTCTGCTGATTTGAATGAAATATTTTTTATACGGTCAAGGAGACAAAATTAAACAAAGTGAAATAGGGCTCATCTAAATGGGTAATAGTTATTCAGTAATAATTAATTTTCTTTTCAAAATTCTTAGCCATTTATGCCCATAGCAGAATGGTTTTGTGTATTGGTTAGCATGCTTGCCTCCAATGTAGAGGGCTGGTGTTAGAGACTGATACATGGTTTTTTCACTCTTAAACTTTTCAATAGCATTCAGATTTTCATGTAGGTATATGAAATCACTCTCAGATTAAATAAAATTCTTTTGATTAATGTATTTGATTGAAATTGTAGCTTTGTAATGTATTTCAGTCCGTTAGTGTATGATTTCATATATCTGAATAAAGATTTGAATGCAGTGCAAATAGGTTAGAGCAGAATAAGCATTCTAACCACTACACCAAATCATTCTGCTATGGGCATAAATGGCAGAAAAATTTGAAAAGAAAATTAATCCTTACTAAAACAGGTACATTTAGACACGCTGTTATACTTTTGTATAATTTCATCTCCTTTGCCATAAAAAATATTTTGTTCAAATTGGCAGAGCAGCTACTGTTTTTTCTTGTGAAGTGACATTTTTACTCAACTTTTTAATTCAGGTTAATGTTAATTGTTTACTTTCATAAATGTAATTCCATGTTGTTGCCTTACAATATTTGCTGTTGTGATATTTATAGCTGCCTGACATTGGGCCTTGAACTAAATTTACCGACCTAGCCTTTTAGCGCATTCACTGCTGATCATTATACCATTGAAGTGATAAATGCATTGAGAACTGAGGGATTATCATTGAACATGTTAATGTGGTAGAATTCTCTCCTCCACTGAATTTTTCTTTTCATTACTATAGCAAACAGATCATCAGGATTATTGTGAAGTCTGTCAGCAAGGTGGTGAAATCATTCTTTGTGACACATGCCCTCGTGCTTACCACTTGGTTTGTTTGGATCCTGAACTGGAAGAAACACCAGAAGGAAAGTGGTCTTGTCCTCATTGTGAAGGAGAAGGTGTCCAGGAACAGGAAGAGGATGAGCATATGGAATTTTGCAGGTGAATGAATGTATTTTTCTCAGACAAATATTACTTTTGAGTTTGTTACTTGTAATAACTTATATGACATCATCGTTATTGAATCTTAACCCTTTTGAGTCTGTTGTCATGTATACGTGACAGAGACTTTCCTAAGCAAAACATGAATGTTGTGTATGGACAATGCAGGTACAAGTAGTGGCTAAAACAGAGGTAGAGCATCTAGGTATACTATTTGACCCTTTCTGTTCATAAAAAGCAGGGATTTGTGACCCTTCCTACAGGAATTGGACTGTATAAACTTGGTATTAGGGAAAATTTACAACCCCCAGTATAAGGCCGTTGAAAACTAAATGTTACTACGGTTGCAGAATAAAAGAAACAACTTTTCCACTGGGATTTTGATTTTGTTACCAGTTTCGTAAGCGTACTTACGTTGTGAAGATGTAAGTAGGTGTACAAAACTGGTAGTAAAATTAAAATCCCTGTGGAAAAGTACAAAGTTTCTTTTATTCTGCAGTGTCTTTCCACGAAGTCATGCCTTCCGATATTGATATAGTTACTGCAGTTGTTTTGCAAAAGCATTATTTTCAGCTCTCACTGACAATATTGCTTTTGAAAGGAAAATCGATGTTTTGCTGATAATGTACAACTTTTGAAAAAACTCTACTGTTAATATTAATGTTGCTATTTACATAGAGAAAATTCAATTTATTGCATTGCCTTTCTATAGAAGTATACTGAAATCAGTAATATTTTCAGTCAAATTTCATTTGAAAGTTGTATGCTATCAGTGAAACACAAGATATTAATTTCCAAGGAATCATTAACAATGAATGTAACAAATAATTCTTTAGCCAAATGACTACAATTAAATTTATTTTACCACAGTCCTATACAGGGAAGGGTCTGAAACACTGCTAATTAAGGAAATTACTATACCTGGTACTTAAACTGGATTGAAAGTGCTCAGGTTGTGGGTGAAAATATTATTTCCAAGAGGTTAGGATCCTGGATTAATTTCTATAAGAATTCTGCCTGCACAAAGGGGTTAAGTATGTTAAGTTAAAGAATTTTTTGAGGTTATATGAAGTTATTGTTCATTTTTTGGAGATGAGTCATCAGCAAAGGAAGGTAATCTGTAATATATTGAAATGATAGGTTTTTTGCTATTATAGAAGGGAAATGAATTTACTGTCAGCATTTGCAGACATAATTTAACTCATTTGGACAAATATTTCTGTAAGTTAACTAAATATTTAAATCTAACATTGGGTCATTAAGTACTTATGTATTGTTTCATTTTTACTTTGCAGAGTCAAAATCTGCAGCCTTATAACTAGAATATTTTCCTTGTTTTCAGAGTATGCAAAGATGGTGGAGAACTTCTATGTTGTGATTCCTGTCCTTCAGCATATCATACTTTCTGTCTTAACCCTCCTCTGACTGACATACCTGATGGAGATTGGAAGTGCCCTCGCTGTTCTGTAAGTATATTTTAATATATTTAATGGATGTTTGTAATACTTTCTATATTATTACATATGTGAAGTCTACGTGATTAGGCGTCACTTTGTGGAAAGCCATAATGGAAACAGGTGAAAGAAAAACATTAGTAATTTTCCACAATATATTTCAGATACAACTGGTTTTGCTACCGGAGTAGCGTTTTCAGGTTCAGGTTTGCTACCAGAGTAGCATTTCCTCCTGAAGATGCTACTCCAGTAGGGAAACCAGTAATATCTGAAATATATTGCGGAAAATTTCCAAGTTTTTTCTTTCACCTGTTTCCGTTATTACATGTGTCGTATTTATTAATTTTGTCATACATGAAAGGTGTAAGTAATCTTATTGGATTATTTAAACATTATAATTGTTATTGAACATTTTTATGGATCACACCTCTTGTAACCTTTCCTGAAATTGGGTAAGACTAAGTTCAATGTTACTTGGAAAAGGCTCTAAATTTTGTCTTAAATTCCTTTAAAAAGCAAGTCTTAAAGTTGTGTACTATCTTGTTTTTTAAGTTAATTTGTGCCCTGCATTGTACTGTGCTGTTTAAATTTTAAAATAAAATTTAACTGTTTTTTTCTGGCTATTTGACAGAAAATTAATTTTTTTTGCTTTTATTCGAAGGCTGAACCTCTCCCTGGTAAAGTGGGAAAAATTCTAACTTGGCGTTGGATGGAACGCAAGCCAGGTGGTGATGATAAAGAAGACGATGATGGAAAGAAAGGACCTAAAAAATCTATGCGAGAGTTCTTTGTAAAGTGGGCAGAGAAATCTTATTGGCACTGTGGTTGGATAACAGAATTACAGGTTAGCAGTAATTTATCATCCATATTGGAAATGAGTTGGCATTCTTATCTTTGCAGTGGTTTTAGCTCTTCACCAATGATGAATATTCTTTCTTTCAGCTTGATGTATTTCATCCTGCCATGTACAGATATTATTACCGCAAGTCAGACATGGATGAGCCTCCCAAATTGGAGGAGCCCCTTGATGAATACGATTTGAGGATGAAAAAAATAAGAGAAGCAAATGCAGATGAACAGACTTTGGAAGAAAAGTTTTACAGGTAACTTAACTATGTTCAAGTAGCTATGAGTATGTTTTGGAATATTCCAACTTTAATTTTTTTTAATTGAATGTGATTTAATTTTCTGAAACTTACGAATTTAATTTGTAAGTTTGAAATAACTAATAAATCTTCAATGTTTATTTTAAGGTACGGAATTAAGCCAGAGTGGCTGATTGTTCACCGCATTATCAACCACAAAAATTTGAGAGATGGTCGGATATTGTATTTGGTCAAGTGGAGAGATCTTGGGTATGATCAGGCTACTTGGGAAGAGGAAAACAATGACATACCAGCATTGAAACGTGCCATTGAGTATTACCAGGTGAGTAATAAAAATTGTTTTTTGACAGTTTTGTTCCAGTTATTAGGTTATTGTTAACTTATTGAGACTATTCTCTTTTGGATCTATAGGATTTGAGAGCTTCTTGTAATGCTGATTTATTGGTTTCCAAAAAAGGAAAGAAAGGTAAAGGAAAGAAAACAAAGACTAAGGAGCTACAGGAAGAGGAGGGAGATCGTACACCGTAAGTTTCATTATTAGCAGAGCATCTCTTTTCTATTCACTGACATTTTCAGTTCTGTACAATACAGTGACAAATATTTTATTTCCTCATCTAAAAGTTTTATCATGGCGAAGGTGGAATTCTGAATGTTATTTTAATTTGTATTATTCAAATTGGAGAATTTAAGAATAGAATAATTAATGGAAGATGTTTTCTTATAATTTTAAATGTTGGTATCATTCATGAGAGTTGAAAATGTTGTTGCTAAAGAGCAGAGAATTAAAAAGAGCATTTCGCAGGCGCCGCTACACTCCTCCTCCTGAGAAGCCTTCAACCGATCTCAAGAAAAAGTATGAGAAACAGCCTGATTTTGTGGATCAGACTGGTATGGCTCTTCATGAGTACCAGTTGGAAGGCCTTAACTGGTTGAGGTACTCTTGGGGTCAAGGAATTGATACAATTCTTGCAGGTCACTAATCTTTTTCACTAACCTTGGCTATCGTTATTCAAAACTGAAGACATCGATGAATTCTAATTACTGTTTATATCTCTTGCAGATGAAATGGGTCTTGGAAAAACTATTCAGACGATCACATTTTTGTACTCCCTTTACAAAGAAGGGCATTGCAGAGGGCCTTTTCTGGTAAGATATTTGCTTATCTGTAGTATATGTTATCATTATATTACTTTTCAGTAATATCTTTGGCATACTTAAAAATAAGTTTCTTATCTCTGTTTTAACCTCAACTTTAGGTTGTGGTAGCAACTCTTCTTGCGATATCTATTAGTCTCTTTACTCTTTCATATTTTACAGATCAGCATTAGAATTTCAATTGTATTTTATGGTGCCTTTTTAGGTTAGTGCTCCATTGTCCACTATTATCAACTGGGAACGAGAATTTGAAACATGGGCTCCTGATTTCTATGTAGTTACCTATGTTGGAGACAAAGATTCCAGACAAGTAATTCGTGAACATGAACTGTCATTTGAGGAAGGTGCAGTTCGTGGTGGAAACAAAGCATCAAAGATTAAAACATCCTCTGTTAAGTTCCACGTTCTCCTCACATCATATGAATTGGTATCAATTGATGCAGCTTGCTTGGGCTCCATAGATTGGGCAGTATTAGTGGTTGATGAAGCTCACCGTCTGAAAAATAATCAGTCCAAAGTAAGTGCCAGTATTCTTTGAAACATATTGAAGGTCAATCAAAGGAATTACCTTCTTCAATGATTTTGACTTAAGTGAAAGATTTGGCAGTTATTAGGAGGTATGTAATGGCTTGATTGACATTTGACATGAATTCTCATTTTTCAGTTCTTCCGTGTATTAAACAGCTACCACATAGCATACAAGTTGCTCCTCACAGGAACACCCTTGCAGAATAATCTGGAAGAACTTTTCCATCTTCTCAATTTTCTCTGTCACGACAAATTCAATGATTTGTCTGCATTTCAGAATGAATTTGCTGATTTATCTAAAGAGGAACAGGTCAAAAAGTTACATGATATGCTTGGACCTCATATGCTTAGGAGACTAAAGGCAGATGTACTTAAGGTAGTGTTCTTCCTTAATGAAGGAATATTACTATTATAATTGTATGATTACTAAGGTTATTGTTAATAAGCCATTCATTTATAGAAAGTATTTCTAAATAAACTTCTTCATTTCAGAATATGCCAGCTAAGTCTGAGTTTATTGTTAGAGTAGAGTTGTCACCAATGCAAAAGAAATACTATAAGTATATTCTAACTCGTAATTTTGAAGCTCTTAATGCAAAAGGAGGGGGACAACAGGTAAGATTTATTTAATTTTTGTTATTATGTCTTATACAAATTTATGACTATAAAGATTGCTCAAAAATTATGATTGGGGTTGAATAATTTCAGCACAGATTACATACAATTTGAGAATGTTTTGAGTTTTTTTTAATATGGCATTTCCTTGAATTTCTTGAAGCTTTAAGCTGAATAGGAATTTTTGGAATAAATTAGCTGTGGTGTTATAAATTTTGAAGCAGATAGCTTATGAAATATTTATTAGTCTATGATTTTTTAAGGTTAAGTAGTTCATTTTGATTCTGATGTTATATTTCCTCATTTTTTGGATTTGAAAGAAATTTTATATAAAGAGAAATAGTGTTGTTTTTTTCTTATAATAGTAATTTGTTTACAACATGAAATGATATTTTTTTTGCTAGGTCTCACTTTTGAACATTATGATGGATCTGAAAAAATGTTGCAACCATCCTTATCTGTTTCCTGCTGCTGCTCAAGAAGCACCAACATCAGTCAATGGTACATATGAAGTTAGTGCTTTGGTAAAAGCCTCTGGAAAGTTGGTGCTGCTTTCAAAAATGCTGCACACTCTCAAAGAGCAAGGCCACAGGTAAATTCAATGGGTTATTGAATTGTACTTCTCTCTGTAAGAATTTAAATACATAAAAAATTACAAACTTTATTTGGATCATGTTCTATTTCAGAGTTTTGATATTTTCCCAAATGACCAAAATGTTGGATATTTTGGAAGATTTCTTGGAAGGTGTGGGCTATAAATATGAAAGGATAGATGGTAGTATTACTGGATCTCAGAGACAGGAAGCGATAGATAGGTTTAATGCTCCTGGTGCTCAGCAGTTTGTCTTCTTGCTCTCAACGAGAGCTGGTGGTCTTGGTATCAATTTAGCCACTGCTGACACAGTGATAATTTACGATTCAGACTGGAATCCTCACAATGATATTCAGGCGTTCTCAAGAGCACATCGAATTGGTCAATCAAACAAGGTATAACTTTTATTTTGGTTTTTCATTGTGATATTCTATCAATAGTTTTTATGTTATGATTTTGTATGGAACTTAATGAGTATTTACCTCTATTAGGTGATGATATATCGATTTGTCACTCGAAACTCAGTGGAGGAAAGAGTTACTCAAGTAGCAAAGAGGAAGATGATGTTGACTCATTTGGTTGTGAGGCCAGGAATGGGTGGTCGGGGAACTAATTTCACCAAGCAGGAACTTGATGATATCCTAAGGTTTGGTACTGAGGAACTCTTTAAGGAAGAAGAGGTGAGATACTTAGGTCTTTTCAAATTGTAATTGGTGTTGGTAATGTAGTGACTTTAGTAGGGTAAACAGTGATGCTAAAATTCTTAATTTGATTCAAGGGCAAAGAAGACGAAGCCATCCATTATGATGAGAAAGCTATTGATGACCTTCTAGATAGAACAAAGTTAGGAATAGAGCAGAAAGAGAACTGGGCTAACGAATATCTGTCATCATTTAAGGTGGCAAGTTATGTCACCAAGGAAGGAGATGACGTAAGTTCTGTTGTTTTTGAAAAGTATGCAAATGTTTTCCTTCTTTACATTTATCCAAGACTGAATTTTTGTTCATTCCAATTCCATTTTATTATCAGGAAGAAGATGTTGGTACTGAAATTATCAAGCAAGAAGCAGAAAACACAGATCCAGCATATTGGGTTAAGCTTTTACGTCACCATTATGAGCAGCAGCAGGAAGATCTGGCTCGGACACTTGGGAAAGGGAAGCGAGTGAGGAAACAAGTAAACTATAATGATGCCGTTGATGGAAGAGATGATGCATCCTGGCAGGATAACCTTTCTGATTACAATTCAGACTTCTCAGCACCATCTGGTTAGTTATGTTTGTAGTATTTTCTCATAAGAATTCTTAATTTGTTTTAAGCTGTTTCCATCAAACACTTTCTAGATGATCCTTACAATACAGACTGCAATTCAAACTTCTCAACACCATCTGGTTCATCATTTTTGAAACATCTCATAAGAATTGTTAAGTAATTTTAAGCCTTTTCCATCAAAAACTTTCTAGATGATCCTTTTGTAGAAATGGCAATTAGGAAAATGATAATTGGTTGAAAGCTTTAGGATCTGGGTACTCTTTAGGAATTAGGTTTTGATTCTGTATTTCTGGTTGTCATGTTTTCCAAATTATCATCTATTAATGTTGTGTTAGGCTATTTTGGTTTACATGAAATCTTAAAACAAGTGACAAAAAGTAACTTTGAAGTTATCTTAGATATTTTAAAATTATTTCTCAATATAAGCCTATACCTAATTATATTGTTTCAAAGTTCTTGTGTACTCACCTTTGGATCAAGCTGTCTTTCTTGTATGCTTGTGTTGATTGAATGACAGATTTAATTGTTGAGAACCTCATTGGAGTGTTTGTTGGGTTAGGTAGGATAAATCAGAGCATTTGACATCCAAATTTGTGAAGCTCAATTGTGATCTTTTATTTCTGCACAGATGATGATAAGGAAGATGATGACTTTGATGAGAAAGCAGATGGTGTTGAAGGCAGCCGACGTAGTAAGAGGCGGGGAATGGAGAGACGAGATGACAAGGATAGGCCTTTGCCTCCTCTTCTTGCCAGAGTTGGAGGCATTATTGAGGTGAGATATTTTATGTAAGATATTATCATAACTTTCCAATCTATCTAAATGAATTATTTTATAATTTTTTCATTAATAAATTTAAAACCAATTTTGGAAAAATTTGAGTAATTCAGTAGTTTAGAAGCATCTCTTTGAAACTGTATTGACTAAGTAAACCTTGTGACCGATTGAATACTTGGCCAGATTTAATGTAGTAGATACAAAATAATTTTTTACTAACATCTTGAAACTTTAATAAACTGAACAGAACAAGCAGTGTCATGATTTCCATCTTCATATCAATTTGTTTTCAATTTTTCCTTTAATCATTTATTTCATTTCATAATTTGCTCATTGGTTAGACAAACAGTAATGAAACAAGGGACTGAACCAGTGATGATTAATTTTAAAGAGAATTGATTCATGAAATTGCATTACAGAGGTTCTAGTTTATGGTGCAGTAATTTAATTATTTACCTTAAGTTTGATAATTTCTGGTGGTTGATACTCATATACCAGGCGAGTACATTTTTCCTAAACTGGCTATCTCTGGATTAGTTTGTCAGTTTATTGATGCTCGCAACATCAGTCTCATTGTCCACACAAGTGTGGACAATGTTGTGGGGATATTATGAGTGGAAGTGTTGAGTTTATCTTCCATCAAAGGCATTCCCATACATATGCATTTATGAGTTTAGATAATAAATGGTTAATTTGTCTTTGTGAATGAAAGTTGTACTGCACCTAAAATAAAGAAATTTACTAATAAACATGTACATGAAAGTAGTTCTGTAGTTTTATACCCTAATTTTCATCCAATTTAATTAAATAAATTTAATTTCATGCAATTTAATTAATTTTTTATCTTCATTCATTATCATATCCTAATGTAGCTTAAGTAATATGATGCTATCTTTAGTTTCTGTAAGTTTTCATTGTGTAAGTCATCACTCTTAATTATTTTAAAGTCTTTTGATAAACTTTTGAGGAGTAGCTACTCAAAGAAGTATATTCAACTACTCTTTAACTAATCTAATGGTATTTCTTTATCATTAATGTGGTTTTGTCTTTTTTTAAGGTTCTTGGGTTCAATGCCAGGCAAAGGAAAGCTTTCCTCAATGCAATTATGCGGTATGGAATGCCTCCTCAAGATGCTTTTAATTCTCAGTGGTGAGTTAAGATAGTAACTTGGAACAAAGCTATGAAACTTATTGTAATGTATTATAAGTATTATAATGAGAATTTTCTTTTGAAAGAACTTGTTCAATAACATACAGTACAGTCTTTTCATATTAGTTCATGCCCTCACTTTATAATTGTGTGATGGTGATTAGTTACCGAATGGTGTGAATAACTCTGTTAAATGTTTTTCAACTATTCTGTGAAGCTTTCTTTTACTTCTCCTTGATGAAGAAAATTTGTTTTATCTCCAATGACAGGCTGGTTAGAGATCTTCGTGGCAAATCAGAGAAGAATTTCAAGTCATATGTGTCTTTGTTCATGCGCCATCTATGTGAGCCTGGAGCAGATAATGCTGAAACGTTCGCTGATGGAGTTCCCAGGGAAGGTCTCAGTAGACAGCATGTCCTCACGAGGATTGGTGTCATGTCCCTCATCAGGAAGAAGGTAATTTCAATCCATTTTTGTTTATTTTGGGAAAATTAGGGATTTGTTATTGACCCTATTTGTTGATGGTGATTTACAGGTGCAGGAGTTTGAACACATAAATGGCTATTATAGTATGCCTGAGCTAATAAGGAAACCAGTAGAGCCAATTTTGAGACCTCCAATGGAAGGAGAGAAAAGTGGTAATGGAGGGGAAGCCCGTAGTGCTGCCACCAGCTCAAGTGCTACACCTGCAACCAGTGCTGCTCCCAGCCCTGCTCCTGCTCCTTCTGGAAAGGACGATGAAATTGGGGCTGGTGGTACCTCAAGTCAGCCTAAAGAGAAGGAAGAGGTAATACTTATTCTTTTAAATTTACTCTTTTAAGTTACCTTTTGTTTCATTCTGCAGGCATTTGGTAGGTTTCCTTCTTAAAAAAAATCTTGTTAATTTGATGAGTAATCATGAATTTAAATCTTGGCTTAAATTGGATTCCTCCAGATTTCTTGTACTGTGATAGTTAAGATCAAGATTTTCATTTATTCAAAATAAAATGAATTCAATGGTTTAGGAGAAGTATCACTGGATGCCTCCAGATAGCCAAGTGGGTAATATGCTTGCCTTGGTGAAAGTGGTCCTTGTGCGGCCCACAAAGGTGCATATGACCTCAGCTGTCGAAGTACATTCATGAGATTACTGCTAGTATCTCCTGACAACTTTTACAATCATAAGTGGGGGAATATTTCCGTTATATTTCCATAAATTTGCTTGAAAAATGAAGGATTTGAATCATCACGCATTAGTGGTGTTTTCAAATGAATTTTCTTGCAACTATTGTGGTTTTCAACTTTTTAAGTTTAATGTAATAGCACAGTTGAAAGAGGTTCAAATTTAGAATAAGAAAATATATTTGCTATTTCCTAAAAGAGACTCCTAATATTCAACTGTGGAGGAATATCATAAATATAATTTATAAAAGCATTATTTTATAAATTGTTCTTAAAATTATTAGTAATTATATTAAGTATAATAAATTTTAAATGTGAAGTTAGGTATTTAAGTATAACTATTTACTTTGTTTAGACGATACATAAAAGTTTAACTCCTTAGAATGATCACAAGTATTCTGTGATAGGAGAAAATTATACACTATTCCCCGTTCCATGAATCCTGGCAGTATTGCCTTATGGGGGAAACGGAAAGCCTCGCGCCGGGTCCCCTTTATGCGGAGCGTTAGATTCGGATGGATAAAATTAAGATTCGTAGTTTACGATGGTCGATTTCTACTTAAATTCTGATGAAGTTTGAATGAGAATGACTTTATCAACATAGTGATGAAGATTTTATGCTTTTATGTCAAAAGAAACAAAGCTTAAAGGAAATATTGAATGAATGGCTGCGATTTTCACCCGTGAACATTTTTGAAACTGCCATTACTCGCTTCCAACACAACATAAAATGCTGATTTTTTCTGTGATTGCTCTTTGCATCATCCGAACGCATAAAAATCACACGAGATTACTTTTAGAGTAATCACGTCTTCGTAAAAAATTGTGAAATCATAACGTAACTTTCGAAAAATTTGGTCGTGCAGTCTAATTTATACGTCGCCTAAAACTTTTTTGTTCCTCACGTGACGAAGAACTTGTCGCGAGAGAAATTGAGAAAAACATTGAGATTTTTATTTTCAGTTTGTTTCGAGACGTTATCTTGAACAGAACTTTAGTTTTTGACTTTCATGTCCGAGAGAGTAGTCGCCTCGCGCTTCGATTCGCGGTGGCTGATTATGCTACGCGAACCGAAATCGATGAAAGCCTGCCAAAGTTAATGATTTAAAGTAGATTTTGCTATTTTTTCTCCTCTGAAATTTTATTTTCAATAAGTTTTCAATGATTTAGTTTTAAGTGAAAGCATTTCGACTTTGGATTTGATAAGTACTTTTAGTCGCGTCAAAGCTTCCCTTGCACGTGTGCCATAAATTAGCCACGGTCGGCTTATATCGGTAAACTTATGCTTTTAATTTCAGTCAGTGAATAAGCTTGAGCTTATGTATCTACTGATACATTTTTAAGATCAGTTTATCAATCCTCCCTTTATCAAGGAAGATTTCATTCCAGCATTCTATTTAAATTATATTTTTTTAGATAAGGAAAGATTGAAAATTTGGGTCTTTTACAATCCCATCCACTGAAGAATGAATTCTTACTCGGTAACCTCTGGGGTTCCGATCTTCCGATGTATTGGAGCGTATGACGTTCGACACTAATGGAAGCTTAATTTTCGGCAGGCAGGAATTCTTTTTCCTTTCCAGACAGTTTTTTTCTGCCAAACAAAGCTCTCTCAGGGTCTTCTGCTTGGCGGTATCCCTTTTCCTCAGCGAAATAAAGTGGCATTTGTACTTGACTCGTGTGCAAATTGTTACCTAAAAATTATAGTAACAGTATTCTTTTGCCTTCGGAGAAAGGGAGGAAGGAGTGGGACACTTGGCAAACAATGGTGAACCTCTGCTGAGTGCTCTCGCTTCTTTGACCTCCAGTCTTAAGGGATTAAGAATGGTATTCCCCAGCCCTTCTCGATGCCTTTAAACTGCATTTTGTACCCTCTCCAGTTTTTGGAAACATATGTGTATTAAGACTGATTTTCCGTTAGAAGATTTCCCGCGGCTTTCCTGTTTTATTGCTCTTCTGCCATTGCTGGTACTTCGATGACATTTTTAGCTAAAATAGAGTTTAGTTTCCCTTTCGCATTCGTTTGGAAGAGTCCTTGCAGTGTTTTGTGTTAGCTTGCAGCCAAAAAAGAGTATTTTCTGTAGTTCGCGTTTGAGTCTCGTGAAAGTTTTACCAAGAGTTCTTTTTCCTACCATACATTCTTTTTGAAGAATATTAGTTTATCCGTCATATTATTCTCACTTCAGCTCTAAAATTCTGTTTAAAATATTTGCGCTGAAACTTGAGGAGGGAGTGAATGCATTTGATTCCTTTTCATGGGATCATCATATTGTTCTATCGTATATGTACCAACAAAAGTTTTGTGAATAGTGATTTTTACTTACGCTGTAGTGACGTTGATTTTCCTAAGTTGTACAGATAATGTATTTGGCCATATTTACCAGTGGACAGGAACATTTTCTATACATTCATATGAAGCGCTGTAGATACTGTAACGCTTTACTTTATTTTTGCTATTACCAGCATTAATATTCTTTGTGATTACTCGAAAATTAATCTCATGTGATTTTTATGCGTTCGGATGATGCAAAGAGTAATCACAGAAAAAATCAGCATTTTATGTTGTGTTGGAAGCGAGTAATGGCAGTTTCAAAAATGTTCACGGGTGAAAATCGCAGCCATTCATTCAATATTTCCTTTAAGCTTTGTTTCTTTTGACATAAAAGCATAAAATCTTCATCACTACGTTGATAAAGTCATTCTCATTCAAACTTCATCAGCATTTAAGTAGAAATCGACCATCGTAAACTACGAATCTTAATTTTATCCATCCGAATCTAACGCTCCGCGTAAAGGAGACCCGGCGTCAGGCTAGCTACTTTCCTTATGGAAGAATACACGGGGTTTTTCTCCCATAAGAGCCCATACTGACTAGAACGGTTGAAACGCACTATAGAATGTTTACAATTTATTTTAAGAAAATTGCATTTCAAATTTAGTATCTGCATAAAACTTGGGGTATCCATATCCCTAGAAAGTGTATAATGCTTGTCGGAGGGGTATATGAAAGGAAAGGTAAATAAGTATTTTCTGCCATTTAAGTATTCTGAAAAGAGTTTTTAGTAATGTTTGGTCTATCTCATTTTGGCATTGTCTACTAGTCATATCTGTAAATGTTGAAGATACAATTCAGAATTTATCTTTATTACGATTATGGGTATATTACTAAAATATGAAGAATATGGGGACCAAAAGAAACCTTGAACTCCCAGTAAAAAAAGTTGTATCTAAGTGTACCTAGTTGTTTAAAAAGTTTGTTTAGTTTCATTAGAAGGATGGTTGATTATTCAAGGTGTCAGAAAAAGTACCCTGGGCCATGATCTAGGTAATGCCAGGTAATATTAGGTGATCTAACGGTGCTAAAAAGTGCATCTTATTTATTTGAAAGTGTGGTACATGATTTAGAGTCAGTCAGAAACAGTAGGTGCTATTAACATGAGTGATAAATGTGTTTGAATGAAAGAGTGTTTTGCTTTCTATGCAGGAAGGGGAGGAAGGCAGTGTGAAGGAAGATTCAAAAGAAGAAAAGGAAGAAGAGGGTAAAGAGACTGCAAAGAGTGAAAGTGGAGTGGAAGAGATAGAAGAAGGCACTCAGGGAGATAAGGTTAAGGATGAAGGAGCGGAGGAGAAAGAAGAAGATGGGGAGATGGCGGTGAAGGAAGAGGCAGAAGAAGCTAAGGAGTTGGAAGGCACTGTGTCTGAGGATGGTGGTGAGGCAAAGAAGGATGAGGAACAGCAGGAGAAGGAGGGTGATGGGGAGCAAAAGGTGAAAGCAGAGAAAACTGAGGAAGAGACTGGCAAGGAGAAAGAAGAGGAAGCTGCAGGAGGAGAGGGAACTTGGCCTAAGAAGAGTGAGTCAGATGCAGGGGCTGTTGCTAAAGATGAGGACATGGATGGTGAGGAAAGCAAGTCTGCAGATGCCAAGGAAGAATCAAAGGATGGCAGTTCTCTTGAAAAGAAAGATGTGGTAAGCTACTTAAAAGTGAACCTTTTTGTGCTCACTTTGACTGATTACAAATTATTTAAATTACTGAATAATTAAGAAGTTTTTATACTTGATTACATTTGGTTTGGATGGAAGAGGAGACCTTTAGTCTTAATCTCAACCTAAATCAAAGAAATTTGTGATGATTACTATTCAAATTCTTACGGTTCAGTGAAATTTAACTGACTTTTTATTTACAAAGAATGTAAAACCTTGCAAGATAGCATATAATACTAATTTTCTAGAGTTTTCTCATATACCATTATAATGGCCCTGTATTGCCACTCTTTAGGTTACGAGGATTTCTTCAACATTGAATATTAACCTTTTTCTCTGAACTGAGGAAAATACGTGCATATATTTATCATTCTCTCGGATTGTAGGAAATTGTTGACTCAATTCATATACTCTTACTTCATACCCATGGATTCTTAAGATTCTCTTTTTGTGCTTGCAGTTGTCTCAAGTTATACTAGGCTCACAGTCTTCCTCAAAGTTGAACCCACTCTAATGTTTCATAGACATGTTTGGTGGAATTGGTATGCATGCAGCCACTGTTTTTAGGTTGACCTAGTTACTTGTGAAGGATCTTGGTTTATAAGTTTACTTACCCACGTATAATAAGACTAATGTAAGACCTCTACACTTCATATGTGGAAGAAAATGTGGTTTTTGTTGATTTTCACCATAACAGGAACAGGTTTTCATCGATATATTCAAGAATATAACTAACCAATTTTCCTCGGTACAATGATTTTAAATTTTTTATTACTCCCATATCCAATGGTTGTAGTAACGAGGTGGTATTAGGAGAAAGAAATTCCAACTATATTTTTTAGATTACCTATCTAAATGAGGGTGCGTCGCACAATTGTCTAGAAGCAACAAAATTTTTCTTTCCTTAAGTTGTAATTCCATGTCCCAACTCATCAGCCAATTCCAAAAAATTTTGGAAGTCATCCATGCATTTTTATTTACATGGTACTCCACTGGTAAACCATCCACTCTTAACTCCTTAAAGCACCGAGGCTTAGCACTTTTTCCTATGATTTGTAGTTTTTGTTTGTCAGAACCAGACATATTTGCAAAGCACAGTAATGTGGTCCATTGCCCTTTTATATCCAGACAGTTCAATGTGCTTATAGCACAAGGAACCATCTGGTGTAGCACAATAATAGAGGACTGTTTCATCAGCGTTGTAAATGTTATCTGCACAGAAGTTCTTAAAAAGTAGGAATTTTAGTACTTTGCCATACTTCAGCACTGATGCTATCTGCATTTTCCTTTTCACCGTGCACTTTTTTAAATTTAATATTGTATCTTGATTTCTTTCGTGACAACCAACCATCAGTTGCTTTAAAATCGTTATGTCCCAGATTTTTAGCGATCTTCTCTGATTTCTCCTTCAATACTGGACCGCTGATATTTACGCCTCGCCCACTAACCATGGAAAACCACTGATTTAGTGCTTCTTCTACTTCTGGGTCCTTCCCGCCACGTTTTCTTTTAGATGTTCCTGTTTGTCCCTCCTGTAATGTCCATTCCTCACATAGTTGATTCTCCTGCTGCAAGAGACGCTCTATGGTAGATTTTGGTACACCAGTTATCTCAGCTAGTCTGCGATGGCTTGTATTGAATAGCTGGCTTTTAATTTTATCCAGCAAAGTAATTTTACTTGCAAGTGTAAGATCATTTATTGGCATCTTGGCAAAGGTTGAAGTTTCAAATAAGATCGACAAAACAGTGGTAAAGGTAGACTATAAAACAGAAGTGTGCTACACCACTCAAAGGGGAAAAACACAAAGGAAGCAGCTTGGTAACTGGTTGTCTTATGCCTCTGGAGGCTCGAAGGGTATCAATCTAAGTCTAGTTGGCACCTATGCAACCTTACAATGTTCATATCTCATGTACTTACTTGTGCTTACTTAATCACGCTTCTTCGACGGGTGACAATAGATGACTGACTGGAAGCTTGCGTCTGTTATTGTCCTGATTATGCGGCATACTGTCCCAATTAAGCATTTAAATTATGTATTACCTTAATTGTTTGGTTTCCGTTCCTCGAGATTCGGCCCAAATAAGTGGCTGCCCCAATAAAATGGTGGCCCAATTAAGTGGAATTGACTGTGTATCAAAATACTCAGAAATTTTATGGGCACTTCCAATCTGACCTAAAATGTAACTCTGCTCATGTGGAAGCTATATTCCATTCCTTTGAAAGTCAATCAGCTTTTCTTTGGAATCTCCATGCAGTTTCTGCACTAGTAAACTATGGAAGACCATTTCACAGTTTTAAATGAACAGTCCATCTGAGACTAGCTTCTTCCAATTAAAATTTTTTTTCATCAATTAGTTTCTCTCCTGATTTTTTAAAGTTATCAGAAATTTCCCAGGAAATTAAATAGTAATAGGTTCATAGAATCTTCTCATATTTCAGTAAAAGCACTGAGAGAAACAAAATATGAAGTTTAATTTTACAAAATAACTGTATGGACTATAATTGACAATATGTAAAGTAAAAAAAAGGCTTTATTATATTAGGGTAACTACAGTATGTTATTCCAGATACTCATTGATTTAATCTGAAATAGTCTCACTCAATTTTAAGTGACCCTTGTACTATTCATGAGCAAGTAATAATTTCTGATTTACATTTTTTTACCTATTGGAATTTCAGATGAATTTGAGATTTATTTACTGTCTTGTATAAAGTGACCACTTGTAATACTCATGACAATGAGATGTGACTTAGGGCTATCTTCCATTCATTTTCAAGAGAATTGTTTTATCAAATCCAATTACAGAGTTTCTAGTTGATGATGCAGTAATGTAGTTATTTGCTTTTAGTTTGATAATATATAGGGGTTGATTCTCATTTACCAGGCGAGTTCATTTTTCCTTAACTGGCTATCTCTTGATTAGTTTGTCAGTTTATTGATGCTCGCAACATCAGTCTCATTGTCCACACTTGTGTGGACAATGTTGTGGGGATATTATGAGTGGAAGTGTTGAGTTTATCTTCCATCAAAGGCATTCCCATACATATGTTTTACAGTTATGAGTTTCGTTAACTCTGACTATAACTTGATGAATAGTTAATTGCAACTGCAAGTTGTTTTACGTTTAATTTATATTACCAATTGGAATTTCAGATAGGTTTATGATTTCTGTGCATGTAAATTAACTATGGTCAATTTATATGGGTAATTCATGCTAGAAATCATGCAGTTTTATTGTTTAAATTTTATGACTGCTTTCACTATGACTGTTATTTTATTTCATATGCACTATCATTTGATACATGGAAGATAGTGCAGAAGCTTGTATTGTTTTGCTAATAAGTATATATGATAAAAAAAACATTTGTTTAAATCCTTCATTATTTTACTGTGTTTTTATTATGGTAGTCCTAAGTTAGTATTGCTGAATTTCTGTATGGTGGCACTGGCACCTGGCAAACCAATTATCTTTTAAATGAGATATTCTTATCCTTGTCAATATTACTTTTTCTTTAATAGAGTTAGTTTATTTAACAATTTTTTCTTTATTCTTGTATTCAATTATTGTGACTATTTTTTGTTATTTTAACAGCCTAAGGAGTCTGCAGATGGCCTATCTCTAGTGAAAGATGATAAGAGAGATGATAAGGAGGATTCTGCAAAACCACTGCTTGCATCCCCTGCCATATTAGCTATGACCGGTGAAGATGCTGCTGGTATTGAGAAGCTGAAGAGGAAGTTCATGTTCAACATAGCTGATGGAGGATTCACCGAGTTGCATACTCTTTGGCAGAATGAAGAGAAGGCTGCAGTGCCTGGCCGTGAATATGAAATCTGGCATAGAAGGTCTGAATGTTTATCTTTTGCATAGTTTTTGTCATTACTTCTTCTAAAGTATTTAATCATCATAAATTATCTTAGTTTATTTTTTGTATTAATAGTAAAAGTTCTCTTCTTTAGGCATGATTATTGGCTTCTTGCTGGGATTGTCACTCATGGCTATGGCCGCTGGCAAGATATTCAGAATGACATTAGGTTTGCCATCATAAATGAGCCATTTAAGATGGATGTTGGCAAAGGAAACTTCCTTGAAATTAAGAACAAATTTTTGGCTAGAAGGTTCAAGGTAATTTGGAAGTATTTTTCCTTTATATAATTATACATCATAGTTGAAATTATTTTGATATATATACATATTTAAGTAGACATCAATTTAATTCTAAGAATATGCTGTTTATATCTAAAATAATATTTTTGGGGACTATTTTTCATAGCTTTTGGAGCAAGCCCTTGTAATAGAAGAGCAACTGCGGCGCGCTGCTTATCTCAACCTCACCCAAGACCCTAACCACCCAGCAATGTCTCTCAATGCTCGATTTGCTGAAGTGGAATGTCTTGCAGAGTCACACCAACACTTATCAAAAGAAAGCCTCGCAGGGAATAAGCCTGCCAATGCTGTGCTTCACAAGGTTAGTTCTTTATTGTTTGTTATTTTGTTTTGTACATGATGCCTTAGAAAGATCTTCACAGTTATTTCTATTAGTGTGAAATGAAGTTAAGAAATGTAATTTGGACAAAATGATACTTATTCCATTATTTTTGTGTTATGGTGGTACATATAATTCATCTCAGTTGCTGTAAGAGATTCATAAATTTTGAAAACTGGAAATAACGTCAGTTGGAAAATTGTGACTCAGTGTAGAATCTTTTATATTTCCTTGAGATTTCTGCTTCTGGTCAGGTCTGAACTTTACATTGGTTATTTTTACAAAATTATTGACAACTTTTAAAAATATATATGATTGGTAGATCAGAATTTTTTCCTAGTCAAAAACTGAATCTGACATACTTCCCAGTACTTATGGGTTTCAAAATTACTTGCATAATTTTATATGGATCTTGAATAGAACAAAAATATTTTACCTTTTATATTAATAATGAAAAGGTATAAAATGATATCTTATATTGTCTTCTTTAGCTCGTTACCTAAGAATGTGCATTCGTAAGAAATATGGATGTGATAATTTGTTAATTTATCCTCATCGTCTTTATAGTTGTAACAGTATTTTATAGTATTCTAGACACAATCCCATATCTATATGGTAATCACAAAGTTTTAACAGCACTATTGAAATGATAAAGCAAAGTGATAGCAGAGGCTGAACCTTTGTGTAAAATGGTACATCTTAAATGCCTTAAAAGACAGTAAATACTATGGAAAAATCAAGGATTGATTTATAAGTAACTTGGGATAAAAAATTTTAAGGAGAAAAACTTCAACCTTCCTCCATAAAGGTGATTCATCTTCCTTCTGTCCACCATTCCCTTCAGTAGCATCTTCTGTTGTAACCATATGTGAGTAAGAGGTTAATTTTCTCTCCTTTTCATTGGCAGATTATCATAGACTTCTCATCTTCTCTTTGAAAGACCATTAATTAGCCTATCTATCTTTTGGAGGCAGCATTTGATCACCTAATTTAGTTTTCATTGTTCATTTTTTTATCTGCAGGTGCTGAATCAGTTAGAAGAATTATTATCAGACATGAAGTCTGATGTAAGCCGCCTGCCTGCAACTTTAGCACGTATTCCACCTGTAGCACAGCGTTTGCAGATGTCTGAAAGGTCCATCCTGTCTCGCTTGGCAACCACTGGTGGCAGTGGTGGAAATGGAAGCAGTCCGGGTGGAACAATTGGCCCTCCAGGTTCCTCTTCTGCCACAGGATCCAGCCAAGGAATCCTTCCTGGACAATTTCCAGCTGGTTTCCAAGCTGGGCAACTTCCAGGCACTTTCGCTGGTGGAAACTTTGCCAATTTCAGACCCCAGTATTCTGTGCCTGGCCAGCCCCAATCAGGATTTCCTGGTAAGAATGGTGAAGTAACAAAATCCTAAAGATTTTGTAAGGAATACATCTCATAAGAAAACTTGGTTTCCATCATAAACTTTTGTAACCTCTTAGTAAATAAATTCATATTTATTTTCTAAAATGAATAGTTTTAAGGATTTCTCAGCAGTATTGTAAGGCCAATTGACATTTATCTAGAAAGTCTGCAGTAATGAGGGTATAATTGAAAAAGTATGTGATGGTTGGTTAGAGGTTTCTTATAATTAATGAAAGTCTTAATTCTTATCATATGCATTGAAATTGTTTGATTATGGTTGTGGTTAAATAGTATTGTTTCAAGCCTCTATGTTTGGCTCTAAGTCACAGAAGTCTCTTAGAATACAACTTGATTGATAAACAATGTTCAGTGCTAGTGAAGGAATTTATTTATTTTCTCACTTCACATACAAATGTTTGATTGTCCATAATACTGTTATTGTCTTGGTAGTTCTGCAATCACGTTATAATTTGATATCATATATCTCTGTTAGGCCAGTAGAAAAGAATCCCAGTTATGGAATTTGAAAAACTGTTTGATGTACTGAGAGAATGTCCTCTCATTCAAACTTCCATTATTTTCTGTATGTTCTTGTTCTCTTTTAGCCTCGCATCTTAGCAATGATTTGCGGAATTCAATGTAGATGTAGTCATCTTTGCTGAAAGTGTTAATTTTAAGAAAATCACTGGTCTTTTCTTAAAGACTAGTCTTCCTAAGAATGTTCCTAATAAAGTACATGCAAACCGTCCATTTCATACACCTCATCCTGGTTACATGCTCCAATTTTGGTGTACATTAATTTATCGGTCTTTGATAAAGTTGCTCTATGCTACAGAATTATAGTCAGCGTAGGAAATCAAGACTTGATAACAAGAATTCAGAATCTTTAGTAAATACGAGCAAGCTTTGCTTTCTGTAAATTTGAATGGAGAGAAATATTTTTCATTTAGTATTGTTCATCAGAAGTTCTTGGATATCCTATTAATAGCTTAGGATTTTGGACATTAATTTTCTGTTCTAAGAAAGGGCTGGTATAACAGTTTGAGGGTATGGAATTATAGAACTTGCTGGTTAAGGGAATAGTTCAATGACCAATAATTGTGAAAATGCAGTGCTTTAGTACTTCCTTTTGGCTGAGGTGGCTGGATGTTGTTCTTGTCATCCATTCAGTTAGTGGAATCTGCGGTTTCCAGCATTGCTGTGAAGTCTTCCTTTAGTTGAGATTGACACTGTGTATTGAAACTTAAAATCTTACATGTTGAATATTATTAAAGGTACTATTGTAGTGTATGCTCATGTAAACTCTTTAGAACTCATTATAGCAGACTTTCTTTGTAGGTTAAATTTAAAATGTAGGATATATTAAATTTCTTTTAGAAGAAATTTGAGATTGATGCAAGTTGAGAGTGGGTTGATTTGTGTTTTTCTGGCTGAGGTATGTTTTACTACATAAGATATTTAAGAAGACATTCTTGAATTAAATTTGTGGTTGTGTTATTTGATGGCTATTCCAGGGCACAAATGACATAGAGTTAGAAGTTAGGAGGTATAACAGCTTAAGGGCAGTTTGCCGCTTGTAGTATGTATATACATGTTCCATAATGATCTGGAAATTTTGTTTTATATGGTAATTTTTGTACAAAAGGAACATTGAAATAGTTTTCATAAGATCTAATTCATAATGTGCAAAAAATTTCCAATGGCTTGTGATTATCGAACAAAAGATCACAATGAAATAAATTTGCATTGCAAACATGAGAAAGCATTTCCTCAGCATCTCAGAAAATTTCTGATATTGAATATTTCTGCTGTTATTGGCTCTGTTTTTAAAATTTTGTTTCCATGTATTAATTTTATTGTGGATACGTGTGATATATTTTGGAATTGTGATAATTTCTTTTATATTTATATTTCATACATGAATTATTTCGAGTAAAACTTAAAATATCAATGATGAATAAAACACCTTCCTTATTGATGCTCAAAGAATTTTTCTGATTATTTTATAATTTTCCCTCCGAGAGTTACATGTCAAAGGATACAGAAAATGAAACAATAGTTGTTAATGTGACTGGTTGTGCTGGCTTCTTTGAATTTTATTATCTCATGTGTCTTAATATAATTTGTAGAAGATATGCCACTTACTCATTGTAATTGGATACACAAGAATAGCTTTTAGAGTTTGCATGATTGAAAATGCTAAGCTGAAGTGATTAACTTTTGATTTCAAAATGGCAATTCAGAAGTGTCTGCATGTAAAGTTTAATGGCTGGAGATGTAGGGTTTCTTTAAATCTTAAAACAGATTTATATTAAATTGCGTTTATGAGGGCCTTGATTAATTTGCCCGTAAAGGATATGTTAACAGTATTGGTAACAGTACAGTTAACATTCCCTTCCATTGGCTATACGGAAATGAGTCACTACTGATGAGAGAAAAAGCATGTTAAGAAAACTTTAAAATTGACATGTTTGCTTTGTGTCACATTGTCATATTTGACTACTTTTGAAATATATTTCTCACATTCCATTGGATACAAAGTAAATGTGTCAAAGGAGAGAAGAAAAGGCATGATTCAGTATAATCTACAAAATAACAGTTAAACTTACTCATTATGTGAGGTAAAAATTTACACTTGCACGATATATAATGTCACTATTAGCTTGTTTGCGTCAAAACGTATTGTGATGAGTGAGAGGCTTGGGGCTGTCCTTGATGTATTTTTGCAGAGACGTCGCCCGATATAGACGTCTCGCGGGTGCCGTTGTTTCACGATGGCAACTGGAGGGAGTCTTGGTAGAGGGCTGCTGAGGGTGCCGCCTCAAAAGTGACTGACAAAAATATAAATGCACATAAATGCTCACTTGTAGAGTATCTGCTCAGGTTTGCCTACAAACAGTTTCACATATTTTCCATTTCGTTTTTGCAAAATGTTGCATCAGGTTGAATTTTCCTCTGTAATGATTTCTGCTAGGGCTGAATTTTAGTCAAGTACATTTGAGCATGTTGCATGTTTGTCGTAACATTAGGCATTAGAATGAAAAGATTTTATGTAAGTTTGTTTTACTTTTTGTACATTTACAATTCTGTATATATTTGCATGAAGTAGGTGCTTTCCTTGATTTTTTTGTTACATGGCTCCAATTCTTCCAGATTTGCTCTTGAATAAGTGATGGCTTTCGTGGAGCATTCTCAGATGTTTTTTTACCCTCATTTTCCTTAGTATTTGGATTATCTGAGAAATACTGTCATTTTCTTTGTCAACTCAAAAAGAATCTAGATCCATTTAACACATACCACTGATTAACTAGAGGTCCATAATATACTGTGAAATACTTTAAGCATAAAATTTCAGTTTGAAAGTCATGGAAATTAGTTCCTTGATTGAGAAATTCTGAACATTAATTATTTAAAGATAAAAAAATTAGTGAAACAGTAAACATTTTAAAAGTGCGAGATGAGAGAGAATAATTCCAAAAATTCCTTGAATTTAATAATCTATTGCAGTATTTACGCAGGTTCAAAGGATTATATGATAATGAAAGAAACGTGATGAAAAAGTTTTTTTGTCAGAGAGCACAGCCACTTCAAATCCTTCAGAGTTTTTGATTGAATAGTTTTTCTTTCATGCTTTTTTTCTGTGATGGCCTATTTTAATATTGCATTCCTCGATGTATTTATTAACAATTTCAACTTCATTGTGTCAATAGTTTAAAGGCTTTTTTCATTCATGTGTGTTTTCTCCTTCCCCCTGTGTGCCTGCCTGTGTCCATGCAGTGAATTCAAGCTGATCCGTTGACATGGATGAGGAGAGAGGTTAGAATCTTTCCAAAAACCATAAGTAAACTATTATTTTATGAAAATATTCAGGATTCATATCTGTGGAATTTATTAACAGTTCAAATAAAAAGTTAGATTAGCTTAAGGAAGGTTCATATAGTTAATCTACTCTCCAGTGTGAGCTATGCTGTTTATTTGAGTTGTTCCTTTCCATGGTGGTCATCGCCGTTGTTAAATAAAGGCATAACTCCTGGGAAAATAGAAGATTGGATGGCCGCAGCTGCTGCCATGGGAACAGTGATGGGGTCTAACAAACTTGGGAACAACCAACAGAACTTGATCTTCATTGACGATTGATGCACTTCCCCATAAACCAATAGTGGCTGTCTAATTGAAAATTTAAATTTGAAAGAGTGTTATAACTGTGAATGATGATGCTCCTCGTATCGGAATGCCTGAAGGCATTGGAGGAGAGGAGAAAGTGGTGATATTCACTTTTTTCACCTCTTAACTTCGATGCAACATGATCTTAAATGGACCTAAGTGGCTGCTATGGGAGAGACTGTTCTTCACTGCTGTCCCTTTCATTCTGGTGTTGCTGTTCTTTTTTTTTGACTTTTGGTGAATTTCCGACTTTTAAAGAAATTATTTATTATATGTTTGTACTTGGATAACTGTAAATCTCGTGGTCCCTTTTGAAGCCAAGGGACTGTTTGGCATCTATGTGGCTGTTGTTTGGTTGCTGAGCAACAAAGCAAAACAAATTTTGAGTAACTCAATAATTGATCTTTGAAAAGTTGTAGCTTAGATGTTTTTGTCAGAAGTTAATCTTGTATTAATGAAAGATCTGTATTCTTTAGATAAATACAGAATGTTAGCTTTTTTATTTCTAGCTACTCTGAAAAGTCATTCAGTAATACAATGAGAGAGTTAAATTCTCATTCAGATGCACTTCCCTTTTTGCCTGTATTGGGAAATGCAAATTGTAAAGTTTGTTGCCTAGAATTATCTGAAATTGGTGGCAGTTTAATGTTTGATGCACCCACAGGTGAAAAGTGGAAGTGGGAGCTCTGGTGTAAACATTCCTTGACCTGTTTTTGGATTAGTGGTATATTGTATCTTGTTTTCTTTGTTCTACCACTCTTTTAAATCTATAAAAGGAGGAGTTTTGGTAGGATGACCAGCAGAGTAAGCTTTCTGCACTTAATCTGCTAGAAGACTATGGTAACCTCATTCTGTGGTTATTTGCACCTATTATTTTGAAGGTGGGGATAGATGTCGAGGAGTTCTTAGTGACAAGAAAAAATTTTAAAGTAGATGTGCAATTTAAAGCTAATTCTCTCATCAAGGAATCTATTCCTTGGTCTTTTTTTTCAAATTTGACTTCAATTTTGAGCAGTACATTCTGTATTGGCAAGATTTTGACTACGACCTCTGGCAACAGTTTTTGTATGATCTTAATAGAAAACTTTGGAGAATTTTTTGCAGTATAAACATGATTTTATGGATTCATCTTTAAAGTAATTAATAATAAAGGAATACATGTCACTTTCATACTTTTTTATTCTAAGGTTGATATTGTCAAAATCATGGCTAACTGTGTGTATGTGGTCGTGCTGTAAAGTTCCAGCAAATAAATCGAAGACCTGTCCATTAAGTGCATGACATTTTCTCTCATCTCTAAATCAGTGATGATTATTAGTTTATAAGTATAACTTTGTTGGTTGAAAATGTACTTGAATGCTTTGGAATGCAATGTGTAAGGTTTCTTATTGCCAAGAAGGATTGATTGGTAGGATAATGTGGTCCTTAAAAAAAAATTCGAGTTTCCTTACAAACTGTCTTTCTCTAGAAATGTAGGTGAAGAATCGACTCTTTTATCTTGTTGCATGCTTGGAGTTCCAGGTCAATTTGTATCATGTTTAAGTAGGGTTTGTCAAGAAAATGCTGTCCTCTAAATTTTAATGGAAGTTGGCAAGGTAGTATACTTCTGTTATCTACCATCCTTCTGTAATTTTTTGGGAAGGTTATAGGGAGTTTGATCATCTTTGATCAAGAGAATGGGGCTTTGGAATCGTTTTGTTACCATCCTTATTTTTTTGTATTATTGAGATTGATATTATGTTATTTTCTTGAGGAGAAAGTCTGCATGATGCCCATGGCATAAAGTTTTAGTTTGAGTAGTTCCAATATGTTTGATATTCAAATTGATAAATTAGCCATCGGTTCAATTCACCAGGCCTGAAGAAATAATGCTGACCAATATTTATCTGTATAGTGTTTTGAAAACATTTGAAACCAAATTATCACATCAAGATGAAAATATTAGAAAGAAAATATGAGGTAAATGAAAACTATAAATAGGCTTTTGGTTTTGATGGACATGTCAACAGCCTCTGCTCTATAGCTATGCTTCTAAAGGTTAAGGGCTTCATGGGGTTACTTATTTTTCAGTTCTCTGCCGAGGAAAAAAATATATTGTGGTATACAGGTACCTCAGATAATGAAGTAAATATCTTTTAAAAATTCAGTACCAAGAAAACACTATGAATGAGAGCAATATCATTTTAATACCCTTTTTCAAAGAAATCTCTGCAGATTCTGTTGCATTTTGATCAGATTATCACATCTTTCAGAGAAGTTTCTAATTTATTATAACCTCAAGTTATTGACCAGGTAGAAGCAAGCACTGTTTGCATAATTTATAAGGCCAGTACATTTTACACAATTTTCTTTCATAGTTTTTCAGAAAATAACTAGTTTTTAATGAAAGAAACTAATCAATTTACACCTGTAAGTCATATCCAAACCTGCGTAGGAGGCAGTTTGTTTTAAAGAATTATTTCTTAGATTTAGATGTTGCTTCTATTTTATTAAGTAATCGTTCCTTCATATCTGACTTGATAAAGGGTTACCTCAATAAATAGGGAACTTTTCAAATTATGTATTCTCAATTTTTTTAACTAAAAAAATTTCTTTGAAGAAGGGTCATAAAGTTAACATGGAATTTATGGGAGGTCGAGTACCATAAGAGTTTTACCAGAGGTTAGCTGTCGGAAGTGTGTGGTCAAAAAATAATTTTAGAAAGCAAAATTTTCGTTAGGAACTTAAGTTATCTAGGAAGACAAAACGTGAATAAATCTACATGGACAGATATGGTCATGGTACTACTTGCAAAATAGCTCAGTATATTTACATTGCACATAAATGTTTATTTTTCTTGTGCTCCCATGAGATTTAAGTTGTTATGATTATGTGTTTCTCTAAGATGAAATCCTGATCGTCGTGTAGTGTTCTAAACCCTAAAAACTACAGTTAATGGAAACGATTGGAATGATAAACTCAAGGAAGCAATTTTAAAGGAATAACAGGTGTGAAAAATAGACATGACAGGGACTCGAACCCAGGTCTCCCAATTTCAATTAAAGAAATTCTAATTGATCACAGGTATAATCCTTTGGTTATTGCGTTTGGAAGGAATCTCGTAACGCATGGTATTTATTTGCTTTTCTAATGGAGGCGCTATCGAATCGGAACCATGTGAAACCCAATCCCAATGGTGGACCCAAGCCCGAACAAAAACGGGGAACGAATTTTTATCATTTATTACCTGCAGGGAGCACGTTATCTAATATTCCGGAATATAAACTATACAAAGGGAAACCATTATAACGTTAAGCAAACAAAACGAGAATATTTTCAATTTTATTTTCCCGTGATAAAGGAGGCAAAAGCAACATGTCTAAACGCCAGAATTCGTTTTAAGGAGCGGAAAACTGAACGAAGATATCTCACTTGAATCAGTTCTTTGAACCAGATTTTGCAAGAAATACGAAAAATATCATAGCCTATCTTCAATAGGTAGATTGGAAAAGTAAGTTAGGTTGAAAGAAAAACAAATATAGAGGTACTAGAGATGGTTTATGGAGGGGGTGGTTTTAATTGAAGTAATTCGTTGATAGAGGAAATGGGGGGTCGAATATTGAGATGGGAGGGATTGTTAGCGAGGGTAGAAAACTAGGGAAAAAGCAGAGGGGGGGAGAGACATAAGTTGTTAGATGACGTAAAGGGTGGGATGAGTTACTAAGAAGCGAAAGAAATTGCGTTGAGTAGGGAATATTTGGACTCATGACCCTACCGAAAGGTAGAACACATGTAATCTGAAAAAGATAGCTAAAGGCCCAGCATAAGATTATTTTTTGAATTTACGTCATTAGTATCTTTTTTTCTCTAAGAGAATGTTTATGTGGAGTATTACGGATGTAATAAACATCAATCGTTTATTCGTAGCTGCTAAATAAGAAAGCTCAGTAACAATGATAGTTCGTAGTATTTAGATATATCTTATGAATGGATCTTATAACCCTAATCCCCAACTATCGATAAAAATCAGACACGAGAAAGGTTATGCTAGTCAGTTAAATGAAAGGCTGTGAGCAAAACATATTGAATCTCAATGTGTTACGGAGGTCGATAAATAGGAATTAATACCAGTATTGTATGATTTGAACTAGGTATTTTGAATAAGGAGGAAAATTATATAACGTCAGAAACGAACATTTTGCTAGAAAACTTTGGATTTGCCTTACAAGTAGATATGATATTATATTTATTGCTGGTAATTATTTATTCCATGCGGATTAACAGTAACATCTTGATTAATTTATCATTATTCAATGTCTATTATGATTAATTTGTTGAAGAGAAGCTTTCATACAATTACATTTTAGTGAGGCTTACGAAATTGGTGATGTAATTAGCGTAAATTATTGCCGGACTCCTACTTGCCACGATTTTCATCTTGACACTGCGATTCTCCCAAAACTGAGCATTTCGGCTCTGAACTTGACTATTCATTCAACATTTTAGTGGATAAGTTTTTCTCCTAAAAATAATATTAATCTACTCTTTCAGAAGAATTACGAACATTTTCGGTGTATTCTAAGGTTACTAATTAGTTTGACGATAAATGTTTTAATTCCGCTAGTGTGAATAGTGTTTTAATATACCTATTAAAACACTATTCACACTAGCGGAATTAAAACATTTGTCGTCAAACTAAATGTGAGTGCAGAGGAATATTTATAATTAAATGATAATGAGAAAGATACGGAAGTGTCAGGGCAATGGGATTCGAAGAAATCTTAGCTAAGAGTTGTAGAAATAACATATTAGGGAAGAAATATAGAATAGATCCCGAGAAAGCTTGTAAGGTCATGGAAGTCTCCTCGCATTAAAAATTTTTGCAGAAAGATGTCGTACAAATAATTAGTCGAATACTGCAGTTATTTGTCGAGGTAAACCCGGAATAAGAGTTTGCTGTGATAACTTCCTGTGGTGAAATCTTGTTAGTAGGTAAGGATGATTTACTTTGCATCGCATGATGAACTGAGCTTGGGAAAATAAATAGTTCGTTCAGTTTTAAGTTCTTTCAAATAATAACTTGCTTGGCAGCGGCAATGATGCCTTTATTTAGGTAATATTTTGTTAAAATAGCAACCAAATGTTAGTATTCTACGAAATTTTGGTTTCCGATTCTGTCAAGATCTTGATTTCATTTCAATCTACATGAATATTGCTAACAAAAAACGAAATGTATATTTAAAATTTATAGTTATTTGGTTTTACTTCGCAGTTTTTCATTCAATTTCCGACAAAATATTGTTAAGGGCAAGTACAGTGAAATGGTTCTTAAACTTTTAGTGTCAAATTTTCAATATCAAGTTAGCAAACATTTTTGTAAAATTACACCTGAAATTAAGTTAATATTTTCAATGAAACGGTAGCTCTTAGTGATCACGCTATTACATGATACATAAAATTGTTGAGTTTGTTATAAAACTAATGCGCATCTTAGGATGGTATTGGCCAAGGTCTAGACAGGATAAAATGCCATTGAAAGTTACTTTGTCGGTATTAATATCAACATTAGCTTCATAATCTAAACTTTCCATAAAATGTTCACGGCTTCATTCCTCTAATTAACTATTCATTCCAACTTCTTCAACTTCCCTTCTCCTTTGAAATGCGCTGAGATGTTTGGACTGGAGATAAAGTGCGAGAAAACCATGTTTGGCATTAAATTTGAATGACATCCATGGACTCCGTTTCCCCCAACGAGCGAGTTCCTTTGTGAAAACGTGGCTTTGTTTACTTTGTTTGAAAAGAAGGGTTAATATCTCAAAAGAATCTCATTAAAAGTCCCTCCTTTCTGAATAGCGGAAAATCCGGAGCGTCTATCGACGGCCAAAGTATTCTTGCTCCTGTTTTCAGTCCAATGTCAACTTTGTCACAGTCAGTTATTTAAAGGAGTTAAATTGGAATTGGAAGCACTTTTGAACTTGAAAATTGGAAAAAATAAATGTCCTTTTTCCTTCCACGTGTGTGCTTATTGAAAATGGCTAGCAAAAGAAACTAGCAAGCTGCGCTTGCTTAGGTTTCAGGAGAACGGGGTGTAGAAGTAGTGAATTTACCAAAGAGATTCTGGGTAAATGAAGGCAGCATGTCGCTGTAGGAATTAAGATAAAGGCTTGAAAACGCTGTTTGCATTGTTTCAATAAAGTTCTCGCTAAAAAACTCACGATTACATATTAAGCTAGGAGTTCCTTATTGTCCGTATCTCTGCTTCATTCATCACTTTCTTTAGGTATCCACCCATACCCATTTTCGTTAGTATCCATTTTACTCTTTAACGTAACTTTATTCATGTTGAAAGTCGCTTCAGCTTATGCTATTATGAACTAGATTTCTACAGCGCAAAATTATAAAAAAGGTCAAGCAGCGTCATATTGAAACAGACCTTATCAAGGGAGGTTGGCGGGACTCCTTGTTTTCCTGTCGTATACCCGCTCGCTTACTCAGCTGCGTAAGGTTTATGAGGTGACGAAAAACTAAATTTAAGGATGTAAAATTTCTGGAAGTACAGTTAAGTGAGGATTGTTGTATTTATTTATGATTTATTCATAGTAGTAGTGTAGTTGAAAGTGCTTCGACAACTGAGGTCATTTCGCACATATATCGAACACTGAGCCGCTTTCATCAAAGGCGAAACCCATAAGGTTATTCATATATCGTGTACATATTGTATTGTATTATTCATATATTGCTTTATTTGGAGCTTCAATGATTCTGCCGAGGGCTTCTAAAGGTCCCGGCGTCCCGACCACTTCATCTACCTCTGAAAGGTAAACGTCGCGTCGACAACGATTCAACTGACAGTGGAAAACCCGAGAGGCCTTCATCCATGGTGTAGAATATATTAAGAAGGATTATAAATTTATCAGGCTAGGACGAACTGTATTTATCTTACCTTAAGGATGAGTGATTGGTATGTGCTTAATTTTCTGTGTATCTAAAAAAATATTAGTCTGATGCCTGTTTGGATCATCTCTCCAACATCCTTTAGCAACCACGAGCTTTGGAGAAGCAATGAGGCTTTCTAGGCAATATAAGGAGCGAAGTAATTTCCTAGTCCTTTCACCACTGTGCCAGAATGCTATCAGTGGATAAAAGCCCACGTAAGTGCCGCACAGTGACGCCACGAATAATTCTTTTCGTTGCGTTCAATGAGGATTGATGAAGTTTGATGACCAGGATAGAAGCCATTATTCAGAATCACTCATAACTCGGTAGTTTTTGTATTATTATAGTCGTGAGCAAGAGTGAGACAAGAGTAAATGCGGATAAATTTCCCTCCACCTGTACCAAAAGACAGATGAAATGTATCTCGATCATCCAGGCAAAAACAATATTTCTACTTACGCGCAGCAAAATCCCATTTTCTCCGCAATTTAATACTTCGAGAACAGCGAACAGCCAAGCGTGCCATCGTATTTCACCCACATTGCGGATTTTTCTTTTTTCCGAGTGGGATCATGGCGCACTTTGAAAGCCTTCACGCTCTTTCGATAATTTACCGAAGCGGAATAGCCTGCGGCATGGGCGATGGAACAGAGAGGGAGGGGATGCGCCAGGGGAGAGCGCGCAGAAGCGTCTGGCTTGCGCGCGCCTCTCCCTCGGCCGCCTTCCCTTCCTTGTGTAGTGCTCCGATGCGTGTGTTCGGCGATCGACGCCCGGCGACGCTGGGAATGGGGCGGATCGACCCCTCTGCTGCCGCGCGATAGTGTCGCCCAATGTCCGCGGCGGAGGAGTGTTCGGCGCGTGGGCAACGTGCCCTCTCGGCCAATGGAGGCCTCCTCGCCCAGAGGGACTCTGAGGCCCCGGCTGTGCGCGTGCAGCCCTCTTACCAATCGGTGGCACTCCGCCGCTTCCTCATACTTTTCGCCGTCCTCGTGGTGGTCATGACGGCGACGTCTCTCGCCTTCTTCGCGGGAATCTCGTCCTGCGAAAGACAAGGTAAGCGCTACCAGCTCTCTCTGGGGATGACTCGCTGGAAAATAGGGTTTCGCGAGACTTCTTACTTCTTAACAGAGAGAAAGTCGACGATTTAATAAATAATTCGAAATAACCTCCATTCCTCAAATTCATTTAAACTTGAAAGATATTGTGTTAAGTTTGATTTTAGTCCAACCACAGACTTGTTAACGGCAGTATCTTTATCTTCACTTATTAACGGTAGTCTCACTTCTTTTCCATGTATACTGATTCACAAATAACCTAAAGAGATTTATCTCTGGTTGTTTCTTGGAGGGGTAACTGATTCGCAGGATTTTGTCCTTTTACATATTTGGGTGTGAACGTAAACAATATATCTAAAGCCAAGGGTTATTCATCTGCAGTATGAGATAACCTCAACCTCCTATCATTATCTAGAGGAAACATATACCTGAGATTCCAGTCACATCCCTTAAATTTTGAATGAGTGAGATCTTAAATTCCTCATGTCCTAAAAAACCATTTTAAAGGCGTGAGACCTCTAAAGAGCGCGAGGCCTAGGCGGTCGCCTAGTTTTCCTGGCCCTAAATCCGCCTCTGAGTGATCGAAGCGGGAATTTCGTCTTCTCCCCCTCACTCAGCTTCCCTTTCCCCTTATCTCGCTCTGAACACACTACTTCCCTGGTATTCGCAAGAGTTGCGTTTCGCAGAATATCGTCGCGGATACTGGAGATTGTGTGCCGAGTTACAGAGGACATTTAATTTAATCCTTTGATTTTTTCATCTTTGGGCGGGGGTAATACTATTGTGAGCAAGCACATTGCGATGTAAAGGTGTGGTAAACAAGAGATGATGTAAACAGGCAGTGACTGACATATAGAATAGGTGACTTTAATTCCTTAAGTGGAATATTAACCACGTAATCCCACTATCGCCTTATTTTTTATTAACAATAATAATGAACGAGGTAAAAGCACTATAGATGAAAATGAAAACTATTTCAAAAGTTTTTCGCTCTTCGAAAGATAGTAAGGCGAGACCTGAAAATAAATCTGGCTGCCACCCAGGCGCCTAGCCTGTATATGATACCGATTGTAGATGCGGTAAAATGTTTTGATGAACTTCGAGGGTAGGAAATTCTTTTTTTGAGATTTGGAATAATAAAAACGTACAAGAGTAAAACATAGCGTGATAATTTACTTATATTGATTGTTTAACGTGATAATTTTTATTAATTTACTAGTAAACGCCCCCGTCAAGCACGACAGAACTTAATTTAGCTTAGAAAGCTATTTACTATCGTAGTAGTATTGGTAAAAGTGCTTCGATTGCTTAGGTCATTTCGCACGTTTCGCCCCCACCGGGAATCGTACCCGGGACCGTTTTCATTGAAGTCGAACGCGTTGCCCACTTGGCTATCGGGAGCCCATCTATTACCGTATATATCTGGTCCTCCTAAGCCAGAAACAGTTCGTCGTAAGATCATAATAACTTAATATATTTCTTACCATTATTTATAATATTTATTCTACTGTTTTCAAGTCATGAAAGCCTACTTTGCGTACATTTCTTATAGAAAAATATAAGAACTAGTTATCTTCGTGTATTTGTTTGGGGTAACTCATGAAATAAACATTCAACATTTGTCTTGGTCGTCAAAGGGATGGGTTGTTTATTTCCGAAACATTTTACGAGTTATCCGTGTATTTGATCATAGTTCTCAGAATTTCGAATTTATATGAATGTTTTACGACTAAAATAAGATTCTATGATCAATTTCCTTTCTTGCGATACTTGTCTCAATTTCGTAGGACCAATGTTTCTAATTTAATTTTGTAAAAGAAACAACCTCTGCAAGTCATGAAAATAAAATGGAAATGTATTATGGGCTCCTGGGTTCGAACCCGGGCCTTTACAGAGATGAGAATAGTTTTCCTGGGGATTTCAGCATCGTAGAAACACGGTGCAGTTTGTTTCAGATCTCGAAGTCAAGCCGTTTCTGAGATAAGTAATGGGACGGACAGACATTTGCTTTTTATGTATATGATAACTTTCAATTTTACTCCAGCAAACAATTTCCCAACAGCTAGAGGAAGGAGATTTTACGGTAAACCGTTACGCTGCTACGTAATAAAGGTAAATAGGTTTTGTTTAATACGATTTATTTTGAAACATACAAATGCAGGGTTTATTTCACGGTATTCGAAAACACTGGTGGCGGAAAATTCTGTCAGTACGTTATATTTTAATTAAATTCACTGCTTTTCCGTTGTCTTAATCGATATTTGAGGGATAGCAATTTCTAAAAAACAGGCACGACTTATCCAATGTAGCAAAAAAAAATTAGAACCTCTACATTGAGGAGTAAACAAGGAAACTGCCTTCGCAACAATTGTTAAACATACAAGATACAGCTCTTGCAGCTCACTAGCGATATATCCCACTGTAGCTCAAGTTACTGGAAGTGTCTTTCAACGTAGAGACCTTGCAAAACATATTTGACCAGGGAATATAATGATGCCCAGGGAATATAATGATAATAGCGAAAGTTTTCTGGGATGCAATTCTCATATTCACATGATTTAATCCGGTAAAATGAGGAAATAATCGTAATGGTACTGTTTCTTCACGTCACAACGCAGTTCATTTTTCATTAATTAGGCATTGGGAAGAGATGCTGCTTTACTTTTGGGGATCACCTTATCCTAAACTCAAATTTCAAGTGGTCGACGCACGCGTTCTACAGACTCATTCGCTAACACTGAGTTTTTAAGGAGGAAAACACTTTCGTCCCTTTTCACTAACTTCATTATGAGAATTTTCGATATCTCTATTTTTTCAGAGAATTACCATTACAGACAATGAGAGACCTCTCGATAAAAAAGCATATCAATTATTATAGAGGCGAGAAGCTGTTTTTTATGAAAGATTAAGCCTTATCGTCTACGCCTACTTTAATTGTAATTTGTCAATAAGTAATCAGTCATGGAATTTGTGAAAATTTATTATTGTTCGAGGATATTGTATAAAGAAAAATAGGGAAAACACAATAAGGCTGGTTTTACTACCACAAATAGCTGGTACACAAATTGTTTTCAGCATTATGGCATCTTCCGTTCCTCTTTTCCGCACTCTTCTTAAGGCGTGATCCACCTGCGGCTTAATCGACGAAACGTAACAGGTTTCTGAGACGGAAGGCTGATTTATTTGCCGCAACTTCCTTCTGATCGCATGTTTTCTTCGAATTCTCCCCGAAGAAAATTTATGAGCGGAATAATGGATTTAAAGACCGATATTCAGGCGATTGCTGCAATAGAAATTGGGCAGTTTTCATTTCACGAAAGGAAGGCGTAGTCTAAAAGACGGTCAGAAAGCATTCAGACTTTAGTAGGGGCGATTTTCGTTTTTATGCGTAGACAAGCCAAGGGTCTCTGGAGATCACTGCATCTGCATTTTATTTGAAACAGATTTTGAGAGTAGAAATGAAGCATCCGCTACTGCCGAAAAGAAGAAAAGAGAAAATCAAGAATTCGTGTTAAAAAATTCGTGCTAACGAAATCGCGACGACAATTGCGTTAATCTCGTCTGGCCTATGTCTCACACACATATAGTACAAAATTAAATGCATTATCTAATGAGTTATAAAAATTACATATACATTTTTATCATGTTTCATTTGATTCACTTAAGGACTGAAAAAATAAGAGAATATTTTATTGCCGGAGTTACGAGGAAGTTAACTTAAACATAACTTTAAACATAAGATATTAGATCAGCTTCGTATTTCTAACTTGTACATTATTGAATACAGTACCGACGAGCCATTCTCTTGGCGAGAAAAAGATATTCTATAATAAAAGATATTATATAAGAAAAATGTCGAAAGAATGCTTTGGATCTCTGGTATTTGGGGATGCTGTTGAGATTTAATAGAGAAAAAATTTTGCCGCTAATCTCCTCCTCGTGACAAAAGATTTTCAGCAGCTGAGCTGCAATTTGCCAAATATTTGCGCTGCCCAATTCTCCATGGTAAGCAGCACCTTCCGACTCTGTACTTTAATACTGCGACAAAATTTCAAGAGCCCCTCCCGGAATGCGATTCTGTCCATCCACGCCTTCTTGGGTGAGAGTAATCACAGAGTAGCATAGATCAGTCAATGTGTTTAAAACAGCGTGGGCATTTGGATTTTCCTATCACTCACACTTGAAGCTTTTCAATCTCATTTCAGTCTCAATCAGAATTCATTTTCATCTTTTTCGTACACCCTCTCCGCATATCACCTGAGAGAAAATCCCGCGACGTTTCTGGAGACGCCACAACCAACCGGTAGAATAAGTTACGTGCAATTAAAGAAACCATTAAACATTGGGGCTCTTCTGTCAGAAAGAATAGGAGGGAGGAAGTAGTTTTAATTCGTTTGAGAATTGGACATAGTGCACTGACGCACTCATACCTTTTTACAATTCCCCGTATACCTCCCCACTGTGACAAGTGAACCCAACTCTCTATATGTCACATCCTCACTGAGTGCAGGATCTATTCTAGTGAACAGGAGAGGTGTTTGGGAGTAAGCACACTGAAGGATGTCATTGCAGATGATCATGGCAAGGCAGACAAAGTTATTACTTTTATGAAGGAGACTGGACTCTTCCAAAGAATCTAACATAAATGAGGGGATTTTCTTTTTCCCCTTTTTTATTTTATTTAATTTTTATTCATAACACTATGGCTAACTCACTGCATTGCTACAAATAATATTCATTGTTCATTGTTCTTTTTGATGTAAAAATTAAATTATGGTAATTTACCATCACTGTTAATGGCCAGTATGCTGAGAAGGTGCAAAATGACCTCAGCTGTCGAGGCACCTATCAAAACTACTACTACTCCACCAACCGGTAGAGCAGTTGAAGTCACCAATCTCTAGGTTTGCAGCGATGAATTTGCCTGAAGAAAGGGTCCACTTAAGGGTATATCCGCAAACCCGCATATTTTTAAACCACTTCACTAATTCTACTTCAACGTCTTGATGACGAGCTACGCGTATTCGCTTAGTTTTGTGTCTAATGCTGCCCGACGCAGCGGCTAGTTGTAATTTTTCTCGATTCTTTAGTTTTGTAGAGTGTTGATTTCGGAATGACAAAACGAATGAGCAATATGAGTTTTACTACAAGCTCCGCGATCCAATTCGTCGGAGATTGATACTTGTTAGCACTCGTTTACTCATTTTTTATACGAAACCTGCCAATCTGTGCAGTTTTTGACGAACAGACCCTTTCGTTCAGTAAAAGAGGACAAGACTTCCAATCTTAATAACAGTCGTAAACACACTGAAGTCTTCCGAAAGATTCTATCTTCAATTTTGCTATCCTATCTATTTATGCTATGCTATTTTACTATCCTTGTTCCCAAGGGACATGATGGTAATTTCCTAGTAAATTGTTTCCCATCAGATGGTTTTGTTTTTCAGACAAGCTTCGTGAAGCTAAAATCTTGTTCATATTTATTTTGAGAAAAGTCAAAGGATTCGTATGACAGGATCGTCAACAAATTTCCATTAAAATGAGTATCTGGAGTGTTTTGAGAACAATTTGCGGATGATTTCCATTCGGGTTAGTTTATTTGACGACCAAGTAGTGAAGAAACAACGCTCTCCTTCAGTTTTTCTAATATCCCCACCTCGAATGGGTTCATCTAAATAAGGTTTAAATTTTCTTCATATTACCTTTCATTTAGTGTAACATTTACTTAAATTATTTTATGTAATTTAAAAGAAAGAAGGGTGTGATAACTGGCTCATTGTACATTCTTCTCTATTTCTATATCTCAACCTTTCCGATCCGGATTATGAAATTGAATAGCAGTTCCACGAAATAAGCAGGAACAAAATCTTCTAAGAAAAACCAGGAGATGGAAAATTATTTTTCCCGTATTAGTGATAATCATAGGGACAATCATAATTTTATTTCCTTTTTTGTAGACGTATTCTCAAATCCACCGCTAATATCCTTATTAAGCTATTAAAAGGTAGGATACAACCTTATCGTTACCGTGGCTGCTGGAAAGTTCTACTTAGATATGCCTACCATGTGTGCGTGTTCTAGTTCTTCTGACCAAAAAAAAAGGTAGAAACCAGAGCAGTGATACAGCGTAGTGGGAGGCAAGAGATCTGGGGCGCAGATTCCTAAATGGGCACCGAAATGAGCTTGAAGAAAATTTATCCGTTTGGATTGCGAGAGCCTCCCAAACAAACCTCACTGCTATTCAAAGTAGCAGAAAAAGTCAGATGGCAGACGGCATCAAATATGGGAATTGAAGAAATTGCCAGAGTTCGAGCAAAAGTGTCTCCTCGAATTTTTGTGGCAAGCGTAGAATTAGTTACTAAGCAAACGTGTACTATTGTGATATTTTTTCTACGATACACGTCCTTATGGTTTACAAATATTCCGCAGGAAGATGAATCGAAGATAAATGGTTCTAGGTTTCAATCCTGACATAGAAAAGGCTTATGACTGCCTGTGCTATTCACTGAAATCGAGCTAGGATGGACAGAAATAGGATGAAACGGATTCCTATTATATTAAAATTATCAATTTTTTGGCAAATTTCCCGCTCGTGTTAAAAATTTTAATTGCTAACATTGTTAGAAGTTTTTATATAATTATTAGTGTACCATCATACTAAAATACTTATTTTATTGTATACTTATATGCAGTACAGGTAAATAAGCGCGAATTAAATTTTAAAAGTTTATTTCTTGATCTTACGGTACAACTTAAGACGATTAAATTTTTGGGATCAAACCAAATTGTTTCTGTTTGTTTTTGATTTTTATGAAATGTAGGAAGTGGCTGAGAAATAAAACAACAAAATTGGATTACTTATACTTCCCCAAATATGGATAATAACGTCAAGTCATTTATATTCATTTTCAAGCTGAGGAAAATTTGATAGTGTTAGGCTTACATAGGGAAAAATGTCATGTGGAAAATGGAAGGGAGGTGGTGGTTTACTATAAAGATTTAAAATCGGTCTCGATTGGTTTCGTCCTTTTTATTTCGTCACTGCTTCATTAAAAATTGTGCGGTAGATATGCCGCACTTCCCTGTTGAGAGGAATGGTTCTACCATTAATTTTGCTCCTAATGAAAGATTAGGGCTTATTGCCAAGAGTTTTATGTTTTCATGCACATTTTTTTAATGATTTTTCTTCTATGATAAAAAAGCATTAACATCAATTATTTTATTAATTTATTTCTTACATTTTACAAAATTCTGTAGATATCTCCAGATTGGCTCTGCATGGGTATTTGGTTTATGGGTATAGAGTAAATTTGTGATATTTATTTATTATCGACTTGGATTCATTTATGTTAATGTTTCTTAGATTCGATGAAAGCAAAGAATCGAATGTAAATGAAACTAAAAGTTTTCCATCAAAAGCTGCGGTGGAGCTTTTCTGATATTAAAATCCTGGGGACAGGTTTTTTCAAGCTGCACAAAACTGATGTTTAGCGGATACTGCCATAGGAAAGCGGTAAAAGAGAGTGTCGAAATAGAGTTCCGTAAAGTTGTCATTAAAATTTCATGGTAAGTCTTAAGGGATGACATGGACTGGACAATAAAGGGTTAGAATAAATGCGAAACCAATTTGATAGCCTATGCTCAAGAGAGAAAGATTATAAAGGTGAGGTGTACAAAAGAATATGCAATGCCGCCCTTACCACGGAAATTATCTAGGAATACTTTAGACGAAAATATGAGTATTCTCATTTAAATCATCTTATGCTCGAAAAAAATGACTGCTTAATTCCGTAGATGTAATACCCTGGATTACACAATGAAAAGTAACTTGGGCTAATTTTGTTCTGTTACCTTCGGAACCTGGAAAAATTCGTTCTTAAAAAGTGTAGAAGATAATAAATTCTTCCATGGTACCTTTGGCAATCAGATACAGCGAGAAAAATTATTATGACAGACAATAGGATTAATCGATTAAAAATTTCATATTTTTCCATAAGGACGCGAGGTAAGAGGGAAATGAAAATGAAGCTGAACTGTGAAACCTTTCCTCGTGATTATAAGCGCCAAGAAGTATACGCTTCGTAGATTCATAGATACAGATATAGGTTTTATAAGCGTTTTCTATCAGCGAACCTCTTTCACTTCTGAAGTTGAATTTAATAGTTTTGGTCAAAAGTAAAATCTTCAGAGTAGGATGAACATCTTAAGCGTTCTTCAAAGTTTTACGTAATATCCTTCCTTAATTATCTAAATGAAATTCGGGCTCCCGGATAGCCAAGTGGGCAACGCGTTCGACTTCGGTGAAAGCGGTTCCGGGTTCAATTACCGGTGGGTGCCTACGTGCGAAATGACCCAAGCCGTCGAAGCACTTATAACAATACCCTAATATACTAAATGAAATTCGTAGAAAAACGAGCTTAAACTACGGAATGCGTTACAGGAAGGTCGAAACTTCAAAATAATTCGAGTTTCTTTCATCCGACGCAAATTAAGGCTTTATGGAATTTTGTAGATTATCTTCAACCATTTCACGAAAGAAAAATTCACTCGTAAGTTGAATATCTCGAATATTTAGAGTATGTCGCAACATTTGCTCTGGAGAAGAATGAAAGATGCGCATCGTAAATCTGAAAGGGAAGTTATCGCAATGCCCTTTTTCATTTGTCTTTGTAAACATTGCCTCCGATAAGCGTTTGAAGAAAACGCAGGATCTCCGAAGAAACTCTACCGGGACACGCGGAGGAACATTCAAACACGAAACAATTAGGAAACAACAAAACAATCGTAAACGTTCTCTCGAAAAAATTTATGAACTCTCTGCCTGGTAGCCGTTATGGTGTCGGTGAGAGGTCGCTTCTCACATATGTACTCAGACGTAATATGATTTAGGGAACAGAAATCAACTCTACGAAATGGTAGACTAAAGAATAAGCATTCCTCCAAACACCCGAGGACATTCCCCCTATTCATGTTCCCGAAGCAGAATCTAGTAAGTAAGCATGAGTCGTTAAAAACGCAGTATAAACCCATTGGAATATCTTGGGGTAGTAAAAGAGTGAACATATTTTCGTGTGATGTCTTTTTAATGATTCCCTGTTGCTTCTTTGTTCGCAAGGAGTATGTAAATTTGTTAACCAAACTTTATCCTTACGGAAAAACATCCGTATTATTAGTAAATCTTCTATGTATTTTCGAAAAATGCCATTTTAACTCTAAATTCAACTGATGGATTTAATAAATTAGAGAAAAATGTACAAAATCATCGTTTTCGATGGTAACTTCGTCCGTATTTTCGTGATCTATCAGAAATATTTTTTTTAAGTCGGAAGGCAATAGTTACGAATCATAGCTTTCACAGCAATGTGAAATGAAGGATTTGAATACATGACTGTTGAGATATGTCAGTGGGTAGAGTTAATAATCAATTTCGCAAAGAATTAATAATCAAGAATTATTAATCAATAAGAGAATCAGCCCTTGATTGACGAAAATACGTTTAGAATTTTGAATTTTGACATTGTCTTTTACGTGCTCATTATGATTATACTATCAGTAGATTCTGGCAAGACTTTGTGGTAGGAAGCCATAACGAACTGAGAAAATGAAAATAGATGGTACGGGTAAACGTCTATTTTCATTTTGATTTTCTCAGCTCATTATGATTGGCACTGAATCCTTATGAATACCACTTCTGGTGACTTCGTGCCAACGCTTTTTTTAAGAACAGGAAATCCCAAGAAATATTCGACGATATTGATTACTTTAGTGTTTCTCTGTTGTTTGTTTCAGATTCGTACCCTTTGGCCTTCTTTTAGTGTGGCCATTTCCTAAATTAACCACCATAAAATATAAAAAGTCTTTTTTGATATATTTATTTTCTGTAATCTCAAACTATGGAGATGAGCTGGGAACGGAAACGTCTCATGCTTCCGAAATCCCCGTACCTGTGTATTCAAAGTATTGTATATAGTGTATTCAAAGATCGGAATTAATTTTGCGAAAACTAAGTATTTTGGGTCCTGATTTGGAGTGACTCCGACTGCAGGCTGAGCCCTGCACACCTTGATCATGAACACTTAGGTAAATAACTATTTAATAACTGAGAACTAAATTAAGTAACGTACGTTATTTCGACACAATTGAATTTTTGTGTCGAATCATCGTCTTATAGGGAAAATTAAGAATAAAACTAAGAATAAGTTATAGTTCGAAGATCACCTGCGGGGATTGTGATAAAGATACGCAATAGTGAAAAAAAAAATTATTGGCGTGAGTTTGTGACTGAAAAGTTTCCTCTTCCAAATTACCCTCGAATGAAATTAATATTTAGTTTGAAAATAAATGTTTGCTCGAAAAAAATTATACTTGGATGGAATAGTTCAGAAATAGAGAAAAGTAGTGAAGTAGAATTATTATGAAATAAATTGCGGAAGGCTTCAGTGGAAATCCATATCATGAGAAGGTAGAAATAACATTTTTACCTATTTTCGCAGGATGTGTTTAAAATGACCGGTTTCCGTGTAGGCCGGCCATCATCAGGTCTGATGATAGCCGATCTACCTTTTCCTGTTATTACTATGGCTATGGGGATAAGGGCTCGTTTGAAATGGTCTCGTTTAAACATCCGATGTAACTGAGGCCTATGGTCTGTTCATTTAATACCGAATATCTGGCGAAGAGATGAAACATCCTTATCTAAACAGGACGATGAATTACTGGAGCAGGTTACTCTGGAAAAATTTCAGCCCTCACATTCTCAAGCAAAGAATCTTTAAAAGTATAAGAACTCTTGTATATGAGTAGAGCTCCTTCTAAAACTCTTCCGTATATTCTTCTCCATATCTGTATCATTCTCTTTTCTAGTCTAGCTTATTTTGTGAGTAGATGAGTCTAAGTTTGTTACTTATCATCATATTTTACTCACACCATTTTGATGGTTGTTTTATATGGATCTCAGTTTTTCTGGCACTTTGTACTTTCATCTTCATATAATCATATTGACGGATACCCTCCCATTTTTCAACATTATCCGTCCACTCCTTTCTTGAACCTGCTTAATTTTCTTCCTTTATTTTCTCTTTTGAACAGTCTGTAATCTACTGCCACGTAGCTTTCTTAGACATGACAGACATACTCCCTTTTTATTCTTTGTTCTTCTTTTGAAAGATTGGATTCGAAACTCATTCTTCGCAAAACTTCTGAATAAATTACGTCATCGGTCTAGTGACCTCTCTCAGGTCACGGACCTCTCTTCATTCTCTCTTGAATGAAGAGAGGTCCGTGGAAAACTTTGGGGAAAGGATGAGGAAAATTGATTGGGCATTTTTGAGGATCATAACCTTCCGAGGAGAGTATTGGATGGAATGGCGGAAGGGAGGAATTGCAGAGGTGGTCCTTTGTTGAATTATGAGAGGTCATAATGGCGAGGGTCAAGGTTAGAAATTATGAGGGTATGAAGAGATTGGATGGGAAAATAATGGCTTGGATAGCTGCAATAAACTAACCCTTGGATTGTTAACCCATAATGATGATTTAATTACCAATATTCTCCTTCCACACCATACATCAAATGCAGTTATTATCTCCCCCGTTTATTTTGTTCGTGTCCAAGTTTCGCAGCTTTATAATGATTTTAAAAGTATAGCGTATTAACCCCTTAAGTCCAACATTTTTTACTTCTTATAAAAAATGATTTTATGTAAACATGGATACCCTGTACATATTTATGTACATAATACATTAAAAATTTCAAGATTTTTCATCAACAAAATTAACATACTGCCATTTAGTACCGTCGGAACTATAAAGTATCTTTAGACAGTTTTTAAATCCCTCAATAAATCCCTGAAAGTGAACATATTTTTGTATTTATACTAATATATTACCATTTTTTTCTAAATTAATAATTTAATTATATTATCATTTATTTTTTCTCAATTGATAAATTTGTGTTGCTTCTATGACTTTATTCATCTAATGTACAATTTGATTGTATCATATCTACCATTATTTGCATGAAACTCTTCTGAGAAGTCCTTTACGTATAGAATGCCTAGTTTTATATTTTTATTTATTGATAGAAGTGATTTTTAGTTTGGGCTGCGATATCTTTTTGCTATTGGTGGAAATTTTTGATGTGGTTTTCCTGTTGTCTCCTCACATTGTCGTATTATTCATAGTCCGAACGGATCATTTCGCGTGTATAAAGGGTGGTGTAGAATTACTGAAAACGTATTAATAGTACCTGGCCACATCGGTCAGTATTTAGTATTTACATCATTGATCTAAAATTATAACTTAAAACAGTATGACAGGATAAATTCAAGAGATATAACGCTTCTTTTTCATACGTTTCTAAACGCGTCCTAAATTGAATTCTTTTTACGAAGAAAAGAATGTTATATTTTGAATTTACTACATTGTTTTGTTATTCAGAGTAACTTTTTGTGACTTCTACGAAAATCATTATATTCTATAGATTTTTGGTTTACATTTTTCATGTTGCAACTGTTATTTTCGTGCAAAGAGCTCAAAAGTATGTCGTAATTTTAGAATAACATTTATCGGATAATAATGCGAGAAAAATTATTTGTGACCCTTATAGTACTCCTAAAATTATAATTGGCTGCAGCTGAGTGATATAAAATCTTATACTGATCTAAATATAAATGAAATTGCATTTTAGATTTTCTAAAGTAAATATCTAGGTTATACAAACAGCTCTTATGTCATTGTAATTAAAATGACGGTCACGAAGTTTTACTTCCTACGAGAGATACGAGTGAGAATGGAGTTTTATATTGACATTTTCCATCACAGCTAACTACAGTGAATTAGGCTAGAATTAAATAGTGTATGGAAAATAAAGCGATAAAATACGACAGTAGATGTAAATAAACGCATTAGATGATTTTAACGCAATCAGAGCGTTCCTTATCTTTCAATAAGTAGTTCATTCTTATTATGGGTTATGGGTTGTGATCTATGGTAGATTCTATCTTTTAAAAGATTTAGATGAGCCTGTACATGGGACTTTATATATTCTTCATCAGAAATCATTCTTTATCATCTTCAAGATTCGTGAAATGATGATCAGAAGAGAATATTACTCATCGAAAGCTAATAATCGCACGGATGAATTATGTCAACTTAATATATAAAAATATATAAATAGGAATGTGTATTGTATCTTGCATTTGCTGTAAGAAAGATTATAATCAACGTAATTAGTGTATTTAGAAGTTTCCTCCTGAATTGATGTTAGAAAAAATTCGGAAAATCAATTCAAAGAGATGAATTTGGTCGAAGAAAAATTAAAAAAACGGTCGCGGTGGCGGAGTGGTTAGGACACAAGCTCCAACCCAAGGTCCAAGGCTCGAGTCCTGGTAAATCGAATTTTTTAGGTAAGGGAAAAGATCGTGTGTGCTCGTCTGTACTGCTTACACTTCTCCTGCAATTGTCCAATGAATGGATGTTAGTGAGAGCACCGGAAAATGAATAAATAACAAAAGCCTTCCAGAATCGTGAGCAAGAAATGGCGAAAGAGACTTTGTCTTTTGTGTCACTTAATTTTAGTTAAGAATAGAAACAAAGGTAAGCACATGGTTTTGTGCACTGCATACAAAGTAAAGTGTGACGAAAAGTAAACTTCAAGACTTGGCTGCTAATGTTCTCTCTTGATGGTCATAGTAAAATTCACATAAAACGTATGTTCAAACAAGTTATTGTCGAATGTTTTCACTTTGAATAAACGTCAATGATACGTAACTACTTACATAACCGAGGTACATGCCAACAGTCTGACTGAGAAAATGTTTAGGTTGTAATAAAATTCTGAAAATACTTCCTTGTAAACTAAGTCATTTTTCAATTGTAAACTTTCCTTTTATTAACGAGGAATATTCGAATGTATTACATTGTGATACTGAAAAGAAGTGACCCAAAAAGAAATGGTTGTACATTTTTATTCATCCAAAGATGTAGTGTGGTCTGCTGAATGAGCTTATTAATCCTATGTAAATGTTTTCATTCCTTTATTTGGAGCTCGATTGGAAAATAAATGTATCTGTTTTCATTATTGTGTGTATGTGAGAGCCGGTATAGTGATAAGGAAAAAGCCGCGCGAAGTTTTTAGGATGGTTTTGAAGTTTAACAAGGTCATAGATTTTGGTTAAGTGCTTTTGAGTAACTTACTTAAAACGTCATGAGATTATAGATACACGATTGAGAGAGAGGATATTACATTTTTGGTATTAGCTATTTATAAACCAAATATATTCATTCTTATTTTAGAAGAAACGTTTCCGAAATACGAGGGCTGTATGATAAGCACCTGTGTTTGGCAAGAAAATGCATTTTTTTAACAAAAAAAAAATTATTTCTCAATATTGTCTCCTTTTAACTCAATACATCTAGTCCAGCGATATTCTAACCTTTTCAAGCCATCCGAAAAAAAAAGTTTTGTCGAACTCTGCAAAATAGGCCGCAGTTGTGGCGATGACTTCCTTGTTTGACGTGAATCTCTTTCCTCCAAGCCATTTTTTCATGTTTGTGAACAAAAAGAAATCTCATCGGGCCAAATCTGGAGAATAGGGTGGATGAGGTAGCAATTTGTACCGTAATTCGACCAGTTTTGCTGTGGCGATTGCAGATGAGTGAGCTGGTGCGTTGTCATGATGGAAGAGCACTTTTTTCTTCGCCAAATGGGGCCGTTTTTTCCTCAATTCAGCATCGAATCGGTCCAATAAATCAGCATAGTACTGCCCCATGATTGTCCATCCCTTCTCCAAATAGTCGGTGAAGATGATACCTCGCGAATCCCATGAAATGGTCGCCATGACTTTTCTGGCCGATGGAACTGTTTTCGCCTTCTTGGAGCCGGTTCGCCGGGTGATATCCACTGTATTGACTGTTCCTTCATTTCTGGCATATAGTAATGGAGCCATGTTTCGTCAACAGTCACAAAACGCCGTAGAAACTCTTTCGGATTGCGCTTAAACACGTCCAAACAGTGCTCCGAAGTTGTCCGAAGCTCCGTTTTTGCTCCACTGTGAGAAAACGCGGCACCCATCTCGCCGATAGCTTTCTCATGCCAAATTTTTCGTGTAGGATACTTTGTTCAGTTGAGATGTTTACAATGTCAGCAATCTCTCTGATCTTCACACGGCGATCTGCTAGCACAATATCATGGACTTTGTTAACCATATCCTCCATAGTTACCTCAATCGGACGGCCTGGGCGCTCTTTATTTATTTATTTGTGTCAGTTTCACATACAGCAAAATTGCCAATTTAAAGTGAAAACAATAAGAAAAACGGATGCTCGGCCACGCTTGAATTCATTAATCTGATCTGATGGTATTCATTGAAGGTGCATCCTTCCTTGTCCTTTTAAACAGCATGCAACTTCACCTTGATTTCCTCACACGTCTTCCCATCCAAAAAAAGAAATCGAACCACTGGTTGATATTGCTCTTTTTCCAGCTTTCAAAAGCTATCAAAACAAAACAACTCGATTAATTTGTCTGAAATTTTGAGTAATTTATCTAAAGATGGCGTCAAATTATGGCATACACATTTTGTGTCAGTGGTGCCACCAGTCGCTAAAGACGGGTACTTATCATACAGCCCTCGTATTATTCAAGGCTTTTTATACAAGACAAGTCAATTATTTTAGATTACAGGAGAATTATTCAGTATTTTATTCTAGACTATTCTCAAAACGTTTCTGCAAAAGTAATAAATTAAAGATTTCCAAAGAGAGAAGCTTGTATTTTTAAAGGTTTTTACACTGTAACGGCGACCGTTTTCTATCTTTTTAAACCTTAACAACTGCACTGATTTCTTGAAGAAATATTTGCTGTAAGATACTGTGCTGACGTCGGAGAAAAAGACAAGCAACAACAATTTTTATAATTTGTTTAACGCTTACCTTCGGTTATGGCTAAGACATTTTGCTATCTTTAGCATTATTTTCTTATTTGGGAATTTTAGTTAATGAAAAAATTTCGATTATAAACCTCACTACTACCATCATAGGTCTATTAACTATTAATATTGAGTTACCTTTGGCAATTTGTTTGGCAATATAATACTTTGGTTACTCTAAATTTTATGATAACAGCGTTAACTCTTGTTAAACTCTATAGTTGATACAAGGCAAACATTTTAATTATAATTTACTGTTCTTTTCATCATATCTTTTCGTTTAATACTAATTTTGTTACTAATAATATTGAGGA
>KZ308232.1:1608589-1647408 GCA_000376725.2 Ladona fulva | reverse complement strand
TATTAACACTAGTATTTTATTGAAATTTTAATGTTTAGCAATTTGACATCAAGTCAAAATTGGTAATTATGCCTTGCAATCACAAGTATAGTTTAGAAATATAGGATGTACAAGGGCTGTATGATAAGTACCTGTGTTAGGCAAGAAAACGCATTTTTTTAACTTCTTTTAAATTTCTTTCTCAATATAGTTTCCTTTCAACTCAATACATTTAGTCTAGCAATATTCTAACTTTTTCAAGCCATCCTAAAAATATGTCTTGTCAAACTATGCAAAATAGGCCTCTGTTGTGGTGATGACTTTCTTGATTGACGTGAATCGCTTATCCCAAAGCCATTTTTTCATGTTTGCAAACAAAAAGAAATCGCATGGGGCCAAATCTGGAAAATAGGGTGGATAAAGTAGCAATTCCTACCATAATTCAACCAGTTTTGCTGTGGCGATTGCAGATAAGTGAGATGGTGTGTTGTCATGATGGAAGAGCACTTTTTTTCTTCGCCAAATAGGGCCATTTTTTCCTCAATTCAGCATCCAATCGGTCCAATAAATCAGCATAGTATTGCCCCGTGATTGTCCTTCCCTTCTCCAAATAGTCAGTGAAGATGATGCCTCGTGAATCCCAAAAAACGGTGGCCATGACTTTTCCAGCTGATGGAACCATTTTTGCCTTCTTTGGAGTAGGTTCGCCAGGTGAAATCCACTGTTTTGATTGTTCTTTCATTTCTGGCATGTAGTAATGGATCCATGTTTCATCAACAGTCATGAAACACCGTAGAAACTCTTTCGGATTGGGCTTAAACATGTCCAAACAGTGCTCTGAAGTTGTTATGCAATTCCGTTTTTGCTCCACTGTGAGCAAATGCAGCATCAATCCCACCAATAGCTTTCTCAAGCCCAATTTTTCATATAGGATACTTTGTCTACATTCAATTGAGATGTTTACAATGTCAACAATCTCTCTGATCTTCACATGGCGATCTGCTAGCATAATATCATGGACTTGGTTAACCATATCCTCTGTAGTCACCTCAATTGGACCAGCCTGGGTGCTCTTCATCAAAAACGGATGTTTGGCCATGCTTGAATTCATTAATATGATGGTAGTCATTGAAGGTGCATGGTCCTTATAAACATCATGCAACTTCACCTTGATTTCCTCACTTGTCCTCCCATCCAAAAAAAGAAATTGAATCAATGATTGATGATGCTCTTTCTCCATGGTGGCAGGCAAACACAAACTTGACTACTTTCAATAGCTATCAAAACAAAACTACTCAATTAATCTGTCTGCAATTTTGACAGTAATTTATCTAAAGATGGCGTTAAATTATGGCATACACATTTTGTGTCAGTGGTGCCATCAGTCGCTAAAGACGGGTACTTATCATACAGCCCTCGTATTATTCAAGGCTTTTTATACAAGACAAGTCAATTATTTTAGATTACAGGAGAATTATTCAGTATTTTATTCTAGACTATTCTCAAAACGTTTCTGCAAAAGTAATAAATTAAAGATTTCCAAAGAGAGAAGCTTGTATTTTTAAAGGTTTTTACACTGTAACGGCGACCGTTTTCTATCTTTTTAAACCTTAACAACTGCACTGATTTCTTGAAGAAATATTTGCTGTAAGATACTGTGCTGACGTCGGAGAAAAAGACAAGCAACAATTTGTTTTTATAATTTGTTTAACGCTTACCTTCGGTTATGGCTAAGACATTTTGCTATCTTTAGCATTATTTTCTTATTTGGGAATTTTAGTTAATGAAAAAATTTCGATTATAAACCTCACTACTACCATCATAGGTCTATTAACTATTAATATTGAGTTACCTTTGGCAATTTGTTTGGCAATATAATACTTTGGTTACTCTAAATTTTATGATAACAGCGTTAACTCTTGTTAAACTCTATAGTTGATACAAGGCAAACATTTTAATTATAATTTACTGTTCTTTTCATCATATCTTTTCGTTTAATACTAATTTTGTTACTAATAATATTGAGGACTAACTCTTAATTTCCGCAAACTCTAGCCCCCAACTTTTAAATTGAAATTATTATTGACATGAAAAGTTATCTACAGCTATACGTATGTCTTCATTCCAATGTGATCTTACAAGTCAAAACTATAGTACTAATATCACATGTAGCTCTTCAAGTGAATAAATGATTTTATTATTTTTTTTAATTTGACAACAAATTGTATTTTCTTCACGCACTTTAATTTGCAATTCCTTAAATCGTCATTACTTGTTCACGAAATAGGAGGCGCACATGTTTAATTTATTTTGCATACTCATGTAGTTCTCGCTTTAATATGTCTGGAATGTATATTGTTAATTTATTTAGCTTACTCATGTAGATTTTACCTTAATATGTCTGAAAATCTGAGGCTTTAACCTTAAACTAGCTAATGTATGATGAATAAAAAACCAATATTTTCCAGTTTTAGATGATGAAGACCATAACATATCCATCAACATCGAGGATACGGTTTTGCAATAATATCTAGGAATTATGGCCTATTAAATTAGCCTAGCCTAGCCAGATGATGAGGTGACCACCTCGAAACCGGTCGCGTTTTGTTTTTCTTTATTGTGGACTAAGTCTAGTTTCGTATCATAATCTTTAATACCCTATTAATTTATCTGGAAAGGCAGTGAGGCAGTAAATTAATAGTAGTCATTAAGATTTCATTTTGCAGCGACGATCGCAAAATTAATAGTAAGAGAAGTACTGGACGCAGATCACAATGCCATTTTAAGTGATAATTGGTAAGTGATTTAGATTTCATGTGTAAGAGTGAGAGTGGAAGGAAATCAGAATGATTAGGGAAAAAGTGAATAACACAGCACAGAAGAGCCGTGTGGCTGAAGAAATCATTAAAACTGTGACGCATATATGAGTTGGTAAAAATAAAGAAATAAAATTTCTTTTGTTTGAAAGTTTGAAAAATATTAATGGCATAAATTACTTTGTTTTCCTGAATATTTCTATATTTGTGCGATATCGTTTCATTTGCAATACATTTCTATGTATACAATAGTCCTATGTATACAATAGTCCTATGTATACAATAGTTTCTCTCTGATAACCTGAACTCATCGGCGACAGGTTTAAAAAGACTCTTTACGCCGTACGTCGGCAGGCGGAACTCGCGTCTAGAAGCAAACTGGAAGTTCTGGATTACCGATATTTGGGGATTTCCCTATGCGCATTTCGGAAGCAAAGATTCCATTCTCAAGGGTCTCACGATGAGGAATGAGCCTGCCGACATACGGCCAACGGAGTGTTTTTAAACCTCTAATTTATTAACAGCCGTGTTCCAATTTTCTTTTCTTTCTTCATCGGTGTCAGCCAAAAGGTTGTTCTCCAAGAGGGGCAGAGGCCCCGTGTATTTAGGCAACCCTCCGCAAAGAAATGTTGTGCTGTCAACATAAGAATAAGGATATTTATCAAAGTTACATCGCTGTATTTCACATTGCGCTATGCGGCGTTTGAAGGCGTTTTTACCTTGAAAACTTTTTCACATCGGTTCCAAACCGAAATCAGGTTGAGGACGATGGATTTCCTGCAGAGTGATTTTATTTTCCTATTGGACTCCATTAGTTTATGTATTTAGCTGTTAAACTCATTCTCTTGGCAAGAATTGTTCCTTACTGTATATTTTATGAAGGTATGCAAACGTGAAACACAACTGAACTCTGATAGTTCTCTTTACCTGTGCGGTAAAGGTGCTGTTATCCGATTATAAAATATTCCTCATCACTGAGTTGGCAGTTGAAGAACTTTTCCACCTGAAATGTTAGGGATAACGAAATATGCAACTTCACGTATTAAATGATACACTCTTAACATGCTAAAATATTCCAATCTGAAGGAAGGTGGTAAATCGAGAAATTGATGATAATTTAAATTAAGAGATGCGATTTCATACTTCGAATTTACGTACATATAACCATTTTAAAATCACGTTCAATAAAAACAAGAGGATATGATTAAATCCTCCTATTGTTATTTTGGAGGGTTTTAATATCACTTTTCAACGACAGAAATAATGTTATATATCTAAGTGAGGAAGGATGCACGAAATTTCTTGGAGAAAAATTGAATATTTGCACTTAAAAGCCTAAATAATTGCATTATGTGCCTCAGGGAATAATTGCATTATGTGCCTCAGTCAGAATTTAAAGCGGAAATTGTAAAAATACATATATTTTGAGGAAAATAATAATGATATAATAAATTTATACGAATTTTACCCTTAAATCGGAAGGCCGTTTCTTTAGAACGATACATTTTTTCGATGAAAAAAGTTAGTGTTTTAAGTATGAAAATAATTGGTTCCTTTTAGTGGAAAATGTGCAAAATAGAATGATATAGGTCTATCCCGCGGGAATATCTCTTTCCACCCTGAACGTTTTCTATTTTTTTAGCTGCACCTGACAGAATTGTGACCTTCCATCGTGTTTGAGAAATGATGGGATTCAATCTGATGCTTGTGGAAGACATTTTGTTTTATACGGAATTTTCCGAATACCCACCATACAGAGTATATTATTCTTTCCTCAACTATTAAGTTCATGATGTTTTTATTTGCTTTAATTGTAGAGTTAATGTGGTGTTAATTTTGTAGGATTTGTTGTCTAAAAAGTAATACGGCGAGATGTATTCAAGTATTCTTTTTATGGAAACATTGTCAAGGGAAAAGTTGAAAGAATAATTGAAGATAGACACTCTGAGGAGTATTAAGAATTAGACTTTATTATTCTTCAGGTTGGAAAAGTACTTGAAAGTCGATTATTAAATTGTATGAAGATAGACGCTTATAGAGAAGTGGAGAGGTTTTCATTTTGAGTTTTCAATTAATGTAGAAACGTCATTATAGAGGTATTATTGCATTAATTTATAAGAGACCATTCAATTCAGTAAAAACTTGCGACAATTTTATCATTACTTCTAGAATCGTTGATATATTTATTTTTCCTTCTCGGTATTGAAATGTCCGTTAGATTTTCATTATATTTTAAAAGAGTGCTTTCGTATGTATCAAATTCCAATAATTTTACTGATGGTGCGGTCTGTTTTGGTGCTATACAGTCAACGTAGCTACAATCTCAGTAAACATTTTTCTCGAAAGACAGCATCAAAAGAGTTAGCACCAAATGACAAGTATCAAATGAGTGAGTTTCACTGTTGCAAATTACTAATAGTATACAGAAAAAATGCGAATTTACCTTGCAAAAATCGATTACAGAAAGGAAATTCCTTTCAAAGTTCGATTCTTTGTTCCCATCAAAACGTTGTTTTATGTCTTTTCCTGTCACACCATAAAAGAGCAATTCACAGAACACCAAGGATTAAAACTCCAAATTAATATTTTTTACAATAGTCCGCCTCTATGCCCACTTAATCTTAGCCAAATGATAAATCAGTTTAAAATTCTCACTTACGAGTATACTTATGTACCATTACATAGGTTACATATCAAAAAAGTAAATCTGGAATGAGCCCCACCACACTACTATTTATATAGCTTATTGTTCTGATACTTGGTCATCTATTAGATTTGCTTTTATGTGCTGGATTCTTGCATTTCTGAGATTTACTCTCCTGTTGTGTACCATTCTGCGCATTTATTGCTATTGACTATACTCTGTTAACTTTGTAATCGACAGTTCATCTGTTCAAGGAAACTCATCATGAACTAAGCAAACTCATCTTAAAGTAAGCAAACTCATCATAAACTAAGCTAACTCATCATAAACTAAGCTAACTAATTTTTTATTAGCACCATTACTTGGGATTTGCTATTACTTCTTGCATGCATATAAAATCGTAGGGAAGTGGAAATTTTAACGAACGTGATACTTTACCCTTAAAAATGGCGAGTGTATTGCAAGATGGTTGGCAAAGATAGCGGAGACTGACACGAAAAACAATTGCTGCAATTAGCGAAACGCCGAAGTGCGGTGATGAATGATTCACAACCACGCGAAATGTAGCCTTCAATTTTTCCTTTCCCTCTGTCGAATTTCTTTCGAAGCTTGCTTTACTTCATACGTTTGCCAGAGATATAACATTTTTGGGGTAAGCATAAACTTACAAATCTCTTACCAGTCTCTTTAAATTTATTTTAATTGCCCCAATAAAGTTTATTACCTTTATGACCTTTAATTAAAAATACCGTATGTATTTCCATACTCCAACAGTCTGTAAAAACCATCTGTCCGAATGCTTTTTGGATCCCTATCTCCTCCAGTATTAGAACTTTGAAGAGAAAACGGAGCTTACTAGGCAATATGAGGTGCGAGGGAGTTTCTTCTTGCTTTTCTCGTGCTATTAGTGGAACAATCTCTCGTAATTGGCGTGAATGACCCTATTATTAATATTTTTCATGGTTTTCAAAAGAAGTGACCAATTCCTTAATAGCTTTCACATTATCACAGTTGTGGACAAGACAAGGAAGATAATTTTCCTTCATTCAGTACGAATGGACAAATGACAATATTTTATTCGTTATAGTGTGCTTACAGGAATTCTCAACTCCATGTCGTCGACATTTGTATCGCAAATGAAGTATAAAATGCCCGAACGGTGGATATTATATTTTTATGATCCCACTCAAATCAGAAAATCGTGTTCAGAGAAATATTCCGGGTACGACTGAAGCATTTATAGTTGAGAGACTAAAATGTAAATAAAGTTCTGGGCTCTAAAACATGAAAACCTTCGATCTTTGTTGTTTTCCCCTTCCTCTAGGATGTGATTTCGTAAACTATATCCCTTCTCTTGAGAAATTACAGTAAATATTATGCCATTTATGATATACAATGATAGACATTTCATTCTTATTCAGAACCATCGAGCAGAAATTAAAAAATATAAAATAAAATCCGGGAGAATAGATGAATGTGCTTATGAAAAATTTCGCTGTGAAGGAAAAGATAATTTCTTTTAGAAACAATTTCGTGTTCACACTGAGGTGTGGTAATTTGTGAAATTCGAGTGCACGATTTAGAAGAGTTCGGTTATCGGTGAAATCAGCGGCCGTTTGACTCGCATATCTAACAAACTTCTATAGTTTGCTGTGAATTTGAGCAAAGAAACGAAGCAGAAGGAATGCAGAGAATGTCTTTTGCCACATTCCGCATTGCAGGGATCGTGACGGCCTTCACACGAACTGTCCTTCTACATTTAGAGGAAGCTAATATCCCTCGTTTATGTGATCTGATGCTGACATGACACGAACGGGGAGCAGGCGTGAGTACTCATGGGAGAAATGTACGTTCAGGAACGCTCTCCGTTGTCGTTATTATTTGCACACTTCCTCTTTTTATTTACCTTTGTCTATCTGCTTCGGACATCGCCTGTGACCCTTTCCTGGTAACTCGCAAATTGCACGATGTCGTGTTTGGAGCCAGTCTCATTAATGTCTCGTTATTCGACGTGTGAATATTTCGCCTATTTTTGCCTATATCTGTTTCAGACTTTGCATTCCAGCGGTCAAACATTTCCTTCTCACACATAAAGGAGTATTCTTCAACCATTTAAGGTTCCTCGCATTCCAATGTCATCGGATGAAAATCTAAATGCTGCAGTGCATTCATAAAAAGTCACATGAAGATGTTGAAGCTAAGATAATAAAGGAGGAAATATAACTAAAACATAAAGAAACAATAATAATGTATATATTTATTTGTATATTTATAATACAAAGAAACAAGTTACAAATTATACGCCGGGAAAAGCTCATTTAAGCTATCCCGGTTCTGACGCGTTGCTCATCATCATGCAAATTGAAATATTGAGCGATTTCGGGTGGAAAATGCTGTTTTTTTTCAATTTCTCGGTTGGAAACCTATCTCCAGATCGGGCATGAAATATTGCTTAAAATCCTCCAGCAAATGAAAAAGTTTCCCCTTTCACTAGACTGCAGGCAGGAAGGCAGTCAGACGGGAAAATTCTGGAGTATACGACAGTTTAGAAGTTAACTAATACTTATTGCGAGGGATTTTTCAAGTGCTATGGAAGTATTTTGCGCTGGAGAAATTTTTTAGGGAAAATTTCCCTACGTCTAAATGCCAGATCTTGACCTCCATCCTTAACCTAGCGTTACATTTTTAAGGTGAACTTTTCATAATTCCTGTGATGCAAGTGACGCACTCAACAGGCACTCAGCCTTTCATTATAAGCCTCATTTATAATTTTCTTCTCTTTTTCTTTGAGCCTTCTAAAGTCCATCCATTAAAATGTGACAAAGAATCATTTGGTCTGATCCGTTTGGCTCTTTTACCTTTTTATTATAAATAAACGTGTATTTCTAAAAAAAACTGCTGCTTGAACTCATCAGCACTGCTAATACATAAAGGAAAACCATCTCAACTTACGTCTCCGCATGAGTCTTACCTTTCGGAATAGGGAAACTTTCGCATGCTCTCGACCCAAAGCTGGTTAAATGATTGTAAAATGTTCGATTTTCATCACTTGCGAAACCGAATCACAGAGTTATATCACAACAAGCATATTAAAGTTGTAAAGTATTTTCTAATATCGGACAAGTGTCGAGGTACAGCTTTAACCATGGTGTTTTCTAGTTAGATCTGATTATGTCTTTCATCACTTCGGAACTACGAAATTTAAATATAATAATACACGCTACAGCTAATAGCATCTTCTATTCGCAATTCTCCTCAATTTTTGTTTCCTTCTCTCACTTCAGACGCATTCACGCATCTTTTTTTTATTTATTCCACTACTACGACAACGTGTAGCCCACCCCTTTAGTTGTCCACCGAAGTCAACCACTTCAGACGAATTAACGCATCTTTTTATTTATTTATTCCACTACTACGACGAGTACGACAACGTGTAGCCCACCCCTTTAGCATTTGTCCACCGAAGTCAACCAGATATTTTTAATTTAAAAGAACCAGTCAAATTTAAACGCCTTTCTTTCGATTTATTCCTTTCTAATATTAAAATACAAAACACAACTGGGCTGGGCTTTATCACTTAAAACGTTCTTATTAGAGAAAGGAACACCGTCGTTATACATTCACCCTTGAGTTTCTAATGGAATTCGATGTCCAGAGGACCTATTATTAACTGCATAAAATTCAACTATTGTATCATTTTAATCGTTCACTTGTTCGCCTTTGTCGTAACCCTTTTTGTTAAGATCTTTGAACCTTTCAAGCTTCTCTAACGTTTCCTCGGTCTTCCCTCAATGGTACATTTCTCTCAATTTCATATTATTTTATATATTTTATACTTTTCGTTTGGAATCACGTCATATTTCTAGTATTTTTGTTTTTCAACCGATTTCCTTTTGAAATAGCTCCATGTTAAATCCATGTCTCACAATTTCGTGTGTCATCTTTCCTTTTAACCAATTTAAACGTTTTGGTTAATTTTGTTGCTACCGTCCATCATTTGCTAAATTAAAATTCGTATTTGCCATTGAAACTATCATGTCCTTCCAGTCATATGTCAATAATTAATATGGCACTATTTAGATATTAGTTGGAAATATTAAGGCAATCCTGAAAAAAGGAAAATTCCACCTCCGTCACTGTATTGGTTATCAGAATTCGCGACGAAAATAAACGGCGGAACGATTTTTAAATAAAACTCAAATGAAAATATTCTCTTTAAAAGTGTGAGAAAGGTTTTTAACGTCCAAAATTTAATCGTGCGCCTGAAAACTCAAAGACAAACAAAATTGAAAGAGGTCGATGTGATGGGGACTTGAACCCATACTTGAATACCATACAATCTTTCATTTCTGGAGCAGGTAATCTAACCACCCTGCCTCAGTGATCATAGTATCGGTTTGGAATGTGGAAGTCTTATGTTTGAGTCCCCGTGACAGCTAATTTTTCTCTTTCTTTTATCCTCTTTTTTTTTAGAGCATAGAAAATGGTATTGGGCTTTGATTTTAAAACAGTGGTTTCCTATTATTTATTGGTTCATTCAGGAAATACTCTCAAAAGTTCTCCTTAAAGCCGTTACTGGAGAAGTGGTTTTGTTCGTTAGAATAGATTTGATGAAGGAATTCTCCATATAAAACATTGTAGGACGAATTTTGCATGTGATTCGCGTTTAAACTTTCACGAGCCTCCATCTTGATGGAATGAAATGATTTGAAATTAAAAGCAGAGTCGCTATCCACCGCATCAGTTACCATCAATTGTTAATATTCATTCGCTCGAACGGGTCCATTGCGCAACACGTTCCTCATGATGATGCAGCGAAAAGGTCAAAACTCTCGAAATGTTCCATCGTGAGATCCTTCATTTCCTCTCCCTGTTTTCTTGTCTTGGGCCCATTGAAATACTTCTTCTCAGATAGAGCTGTGCGTAGTGATCCATTTCCTTTGGCTGGGAAGAATATTTCCATGAGATTGAACAGGAAAGGCGGGCCATTCCGCAACACATGGCTGAGGGAAGTACTCGAACTGGGATGCGATCAAAACGAAGTTTACGACATCAATGAAAAATGTGTGTCTTTTCTGTTGGCCTCCTCCCCACCCGCCATCGCGTCTTGCGTGCGCCTCGCTTGCTCTATCGACCAGTTTCGAGGGAGATGTTCAGTGAGAGGAGATTTGCCCTTCATCACTCTCTCTCTCTCTTTCTTCTCTTTCCCTCACGCCATTTTCTTCCTCGAAACGCGAGTCAAAACAAACTCTGCCCCATTCCTTGGACCCGAGACCCTCGCATTCCTCCGCTTCGCTTAATTAAGGGATGACATTTTCGCGGTCGAAGTGTGTGAGAGATTCCCTTCAACGAAAGCATTCCGAATCGATAGTTATTTCTCCCGTTGAATGAGAGTGTGCGAATGTCCTTTATAACCGGGTTCCTTTAAATTTGCCCGTGGCTCCGACCAATCCGATTCGCTCTTCCATCGCCCTTTTCCCTTCCACTCTTTTGAGCATCTTCCTACCCATTATCCGGAATATGGCGGGTTCATTTTTGACCCTGAGGCGTAGATGTGGGCATCATTTTTTTAGTACAATCCCTACGAGAAAAAAAGTTGAATTTAAACGCGAATTCCTAGGCTGTTTTTTTTTCACTTCTTATAATGATAATAACGTGTGATCCTTCAAGGTAATTATTCTAAAAGAAGCAAAATTATTCCTGTTAATTTTTAATTTGAGGTTTATTAATCTCTTTCGTTTATTTTTATGCTTTAAAGATTTTGTTTGGAATATGAAAGTAGTCAGCATTTATTACCTTGAAAACTATTTATATTATTAAAGTTACGGAAATTATTGTCGTGCAAATACGCACAAAATTTAGCGGAGGTCTGGAAAAGCAGCGAACTTTTACAATAAGGCGAATCCTCCCTTTTTTGGAATTTGAAATAAGTATTCTTTTATTTCATAGATGCATTTAATTAAACTTTCAATTAAGGTGGCAAATATAGGCAAATAGATAGTTTGACATTGTTTGAATTGTTAATCGGTTATATGCTGTAATCAAGTTCGTTTTTATACGTATGATTCGATCTAAAACCTTAATTAGTTACTCCACGGAACTCAATGCAGGTCTGTCTTTCTCTTCTAAGGACTCAGGTGCTCTTCTGATTAACTATTATTTTGCCCCTTAGCTATATTATAGTATATAACGATTTTTCAATTATGATTGTGTTAAAGGGATCACTCACAATTAAAAATTCAAGCCGTATTTTTCATAGACTGAGCGAAGCAAGTGGTTATTAAGAGCTAGCGATGGTGGGAGAGTGAAGTTTGATTGAAGAGATAAAGCAGAGGACGAAGAAGTGGGCGATATTGTGAGATATTATCGGGATCAGATATTTCGAGGTGATATATTTTGTAAGTAAGGAATTATAGATCGTATTCCAGAAAAAAGACCCATGAAAGAGTTATTTTTTGTATATTGAAAGGGATAAAGGAAGAAAAAGAGGAAATGGTTTAATGGAAGAAAGAGTTAGTTGGAGAGGTCCTAAGGAAAGAGCTTTAAGCGGACAATTTTAAAGCAGTGAGTTACAATGAAGTCGCTAGTTAATAAATAGGAATTAAAAAAAAACAAATGCATAACTGCATGCGGAATACGGGTGGAATTAGTTGATGTATTAATTAATGAAAAATAGTTACGGTTAGGGGGAAGGAAGCAAGATTAACCGGAACAAATGAGAAGAAAGAACCCGGCTTAAATACATTTAAAACTTTGTGGCTAAAAACGAAAAAATGTCGGGCATCAGAAGGCCTTGTAACTTAATCAGGTGTAAGCCAACCTCATGCTAAAAAATCTGAGAATAAAGCAAGTTCAAAATTGAGGCTTTAATAAAATTTAAGGTTAGGTGAAAGAGTGGAAAAATGTTTCTGCCATTCTATAAGTTTCGTATAATTCGTATATTGGTTATCTGGAGAAAAATGTAGCCACGAAATTAGAAATCAAATTATCACGATTTTTCCTCTTTTTGAAGCGATTTCATTTCTCAACTTAAGAAATTTTACAGAAAATATTCTTTTCCAAACATTTCTTTTTTCCAAACTGCGAAATTTATCTTTTAAAGGCAAATTTTTAGTTGAAAAGTTGAGGAGAAATATTGCTGCATTTGTCCTGTCTTGAGACTAACTTCAAAATTTTCCCTTCCTGCTTTTACTTCAAAATGTTCACCGTGTTTACTTTGGTAGACATTACTCTTATCACCTACCAGCGCTGTCGGCCCCTATGTCAATCTTAAGGGTTCCTATAAAATTTCGTAAGGGATCAGTTTCTCGAAAGCTTTCCGCCAATGGGTCTTGAATTTTCTGTCAATCTTATGTGCCACTCATGTTACAAAATAAAATGGCGTCATATCTAGCCCTTAAAGGGGAATCTGGGGACCTTTTTGCAGCATAAAATGAGCTTCCTACATTTAAAATAAAATTATATGCTAACTATAAACAATGCTCTAAAATAACAACTAAACCGTTTTAGCTTTATACATTTCTTATTTCCATAGAAGGATCATTGGAGTTTCCTTACTCCTACGAGCTACCAGACAATCAATAATTTGAGATCATCATTTGAGATCTTTCAAATACTTCATGCAAAAAATCTTTCTTCCAAATGTAAAAGCATCTATCTGCCAACAAATCAGTGTTCTCAAATTCTGATGGCATGGCAAAGATTTCTCACTCTTCAAAACGTAAATGAACCTTTTACACATCAAAACAAGAGGATAGCAAGTAATGTAGACGTTTTCTTGGATGGAAAATAGAAAAAAATCAAAGGAAAGATCCCTCATACATAATTAATTGTAATGGAATTATGTCGAGGAAGTTCATCCGTCTTTTTTAATTTCACCTTTTTCGAGAATGTTTTAAAAATTATAACTTTATTGGAACAATAAGCGTATTTTTACAGTCTGTGTTTTAGGCGGACGCAAACGAAAATAAGTAAGTAATATATAAATTAGTACATAATATTAACAATAAAGGAAAAACGTAAACGACATCGCTTAAATTTTAACTTGAGATTTTCTATGATATACATATCGATTAAATAGAAACTGGTGAATCTGTTAAGGGAATCTCGATAAATATTTGTGCCTAATGTTTTTCACCTACGTATTGTAATAAAGTTACCGATGTACAGACATTTCCTGACTTACGTGTCTTTGACGTACGTCAACCCAGAACTACGTAGTAAATATTATTGGTTGAAAGTGCACGGAAAACAATCATTCATAAACGAGCGACGCTCTATTTACGCAACTTTACTTTAGTGAGTAGCTCTCGTCAGAGTTCCGTCAAGTTCGATTTAAGTAGTGAGCTTAGGAACAGCCCACTTACGTAAGTCGAGAACTGTCTGTATATATTCACTTACTTTTTAAGAGTTTAGCCGTGTCTCATTCTCTATTCTTTTAAGGTACTTACCTCATGAGGAGGGTTTGGACGAGGATCTGTTACTTTTCTAATGTGCTAAATATTTTTTTATTTACTGACTGCTAAAAAATGGCGTACTCATAATTTGAGTCGTGTCTTTTAAAAGCTTCCTGTAGCAGAAACTATGTTGTCTGTCTTAATTCCTGTGAATCCTCCTGATGTTATGAATAACTCGGGTATTCTCAGCGTATTTTTGTTAGCCATAGTTTTCGTGTACTCGGAAGTAGAATTTTCATATGAAGATATCCACGATGAAGGGGAGGAAGGAATACCGTGGGAATTTGAGAATAAAAATTAAATTCAGAAGAGTGTAAAGACCAAGGGAACGCTTGAGGCGTCGCACCTCGGAGCGCCTTGGAGACTTTTTTTAATATTTGATGAAATGCTTTCAGGCAGGGCGAGCCCTAATGGCTTTAGAGCTAGAAACTCTTAAAAGTTGCTACTACTTCCTACATTTGAAATATCATCTCATCTTGTTGAAAGAAGCTTAAAAGTGCTTACTTGTAAGAAAGCGTGTCAGTAAGCTATGTTTATGTCTTATAAGAAATTATGTATAATTTGATTCCTTGTATGTTTGAGGTTATCTTCAAGCGGTTAAAATGTTACCATAGTAACCTGCTTAGTTCTAGTTCTTTGTTAAATGACATTGGATGCAACATTTATCGCAAGTGCCATAATATTAGTTTCTGCTTCTGTGTCTTGATGGATGGAATCTTCTTTTGGTAGAGAACAATCTCTCATCCGCCTATTTTCTCCAGTCATGTAGTATTATTAAAAGTGTTTCGACAGTTTAGGTCATTTCGCACGAAGGCCTCCACTGGGAATCGAACCCGAGACGCTTTCACCGAAGTCGAACGCGTTGCCCACTTAGCTATACGAAAGCCCTTCTCCAGTCTTTTATGTCTACGTCTATGTCTATGTAAGTACCCAGCAGGTCGCTTTTCGACATGTGACAGGGGGTGCTTGCACCATGACTATTTTCGTAATCGATTAATTTCGTATATCGTTCGCGGAAAAAGTAAATTCCTGAATCGATTCGTTTTTGCATCTATTTCCCTGATCTTCCTCGCAGTGTCAGAATGGCCTATGCAACATGGAGGACGCAGTCTTGAGTGCTCTTCCGCATATATTATGGATGTGGGTACTCCATATTAAGTTATTCGTGGTTTCGGGGCTGTGATAACATAAAATTCACTGAAGTATGGGTTATTCGTAACAATAAAATTCATTGAGACAGTCCTCGAATGTTTTGAAGTGTTATTTTTTGGGTTGTATTAGACTTACGTACACTTATTTTATTGCTAGAATCGTGGCTTTACAAGAAAGCCGCAGTTGACTACTCTACTCCTCATATTGCCTATTACGTCATATTTCCTCTTCAAAGCTTTCGATAGCTAATGCTTTGAGTGGTTGGGAATCCATCCAATTCGGGCTAAGACTTACACACTTACTAAGACAGACAGACAACAAGATATATTCATACTACATAGGGCTCATGGAAAGTGGCAGGTGTTTATATTTATAATTATTTAGTAAGTAATTTCATTAGTAGGAGAAAATAATGTAAGATAGTTCTGGCGCAAGGTTGTTTAAATTACATCTATAGTGATACATGAATTTGAGATAACATTGATTAAATTTCTGGTTACATTTGTCGAAGATTCGACGAAAAAATCTAAGAAATCAAGAAAAAATTAAAAGATGTATCATTATAAAAAAAGCTGTTCTGTTGTAAAAAGAGAAAGGCTAAGAATCAAACGTCTAATTAACGTTTTACGGACCTAAGGTTTCATTCCTTGTGTAACTCTAATGGAACATTTTGTTCTGACGGTGTTCATTTGAAACTTTTAGGAAATACCATTTGCGCTCGAGAAATTCCATTTCAAAGTAGCACGGCAACTTAGTACGCACGCCGCTTACTAAACCAAGGCAACCTGAGACTGCTTATCAAATAAAATCGCTAACTTTTGTATGTAGAATTACAGACAATTAAAAAGTAAGATAAGATAGGATATTTATTTCACTGTCGGCATTACATAATGCTTAGTTTCGTCAAAGAACAAAATAAAGCAGGACATGGCAAAAAATACACTTTAAGTCTGCAGGATAGTATGAAAAAAAATATTCAATAATTATTTATATTTACATAGAATAGAATACTCTTCGATTGAATAAAGAGGCTTATCAATTAAGACATTTTTCAATTGATATTTAAATGGGTTGAAATCAAAGATTTCCTTCATATCTGCTGGGAGTTGATTAAATAACTTAGAACCTTTATGATAAGGACCATCACTACACAATTTAGTTTCTCTGCTGTGGATATGAATACTAGTTTGAGAACGAGTATTATCCTGATGTATCAATGAATTCAATTCATAATAGTTTATATTTCTTTTTACAAATAAAATCAGAATGTATATATAAAGAGCTGGAAGAGGTATTATCTTTAACGAAACAAAATGGGATCTACAGGATTCTCTAATAGTTAAATTTAACATTGCCCTTATAGCTTTTTTTTGCATTACAAATATTTTATGTCTATGGCTTGAGTCGCCCCAAAATATAATGCCATAGGAAAGTATTGATTGAAAGTTTGAAAAATAAACACTCTTTAAATTGCAATAGAGGTGCTTGAACGCAGATACCTTAACTGAAACGCAATTTTGCTTAATTTAGACAGAACTACATCAACATGTTTACACCATTTTAAGGATTTATCAAGTTTTAAACCCAGAAAAGTAACATTGTCAACTATTGATATTTCATCACCATATAGATTAATTGTCATTGAAATATTTTTACTAAACTTAATAGCAACAGTCTTCTGATTATTTATCGACAGCAAATTTTGATGAAATCAAGTTGCAAGTTGGACCATACAATTATTTATATTGTTTTGAAGTTCACAGTTAGTTTTAGGGTCAATACGAATGCTGGTGTCATCAGCAAATATAACAGTTTTAACTTAAGGGAGATTAATAGGTAAATCATTGATATAAATTAGAAACAGTAAAGGGCCTAAAATAGATCCTTGAGGAACTCCATTGTTAACAATTCTAGGGGAAGATTTTTATGTTTCTTTACAATTTAGAATGTCGTTAAAATAAGACATTTCAAGCATTTGTTGTCTATTTAATAAATAAGAAGATATCCATTTATTAGGAGTTCTATCCACACCATATTGAATTAATTTGTTTAAAAGAACTTCGTGATTTACAATATGAAAAGCTTTAGCAAGGTCTAGAAAAACACAAACAGATAATTGTTTAGAATCAACAGCATTAAGAGTATAGGTTAAGAAATCAAGAAGGGCACATGATGTGGACTTATTTTTCCTAAACTCAAATTGCTCAGGATTTAAAACTACGAAGATTGCCTTTTCCAATCGCTCAAAACATAATTATCGGACGAAGGAAAATTACTATTTTTACCAAACCATCCTTTTGAATACTTATTTAATAATGAAGGTTACGTTTCCAAACACTGGTTATATATCAATCACATTATTACTTAAAATACAGGTTCTAATGAAATATGTACGAGAGTCATATGGACATCTTATGTTTTTCCTTCTCGAATTGAGTTTGGTGCTAATTAATTCAACTTCTAACCTCATTAATTATAAATCTCTTTTCACCCCTTAAATCCCTTTCTTTCAGCTCGTCTTTTTTTCCACAGGTTGCTACTCCGATACTCTTTTAGATTGTCTTCCGTCATTCTCTTCCTATTCTATTCAAATGCACATTCCATTTGAATTCTCTTGATATCTAAAATTTTTAATTCAGATCGTTGATTGTTTCCATGCTTTTTCCTAAATAATTTATGATTAATTCAGTCTCTCATTCCCATCTCCATTGAGCACACATCTGCAACGAATGAATTAATTTACTGTACTTTATTGTGGAATAGCCTTTAATTATTTTTCTTGGTTAGATTTTTCGTCAATATTACTTCATTGAATGTTTTTTAGTTTGTTTGCCGTGTACTATATATTTTTAGTAAGCTATCCGTAGTGTTGTAAAACGGATCATCAATATTTATTGGCCTGGAAACGTGAACTCTACACGCCCTTATGCTGAGTAACTACACTCTTCCCGCCAGAAAACTAATATTCCCTTTCATCCACATCCATCTTAAATACTATACATGATCGCGTATATTGAAAGGAAAAATAATCTCAATGCTCATTGAATTTTGTTTTACGGTAACTGGCATGAGTAAGATTTGAAAAATTTTTCTCCTACCAATTTTTCCTTTACTCACGCCCATGTTGTATTCTCGTATTCTTGGTTCGCTCGGATGTTTGAATTCGCCGATCTCCTAACCCGTATTCGAACCACGATCTCTCTTGCACGCGAACTTTTTCTCTCAATTCCTTTCTTTGGAGCGCTCCATCCTTGTTGGTACACTCTCCGCTCAGCAGTGGCGTCATCTTCATGCTTTCTACATATCGGGATTGAGGTGTTTCCCTTCCGAACAGGGAAAGATCGACTTTTCTGGAGTATACGCCTCTGCAATATTAAGTTGTAAGCGCAGAATGAGTCCGTGATAGATAGCCGTTGTTGACGTAAGATGGTGGAAATTACCTAATTTTCCGAACACTTCGGTCTTACAATATTGTCTTAAGTTCTTGTTCATAGTCTCTCTTGATTTTCTTAATATTTTACCTATACAGTCTACGTCTGTTGTTCTTTCTTTCGTGTTTCCGTGTTTTCTATCTCTGTTGAATGCGATATCTTTGGCATAATTATAATTAGTAAATTTCTAATCCTTTCTTCTATTTATTGTTTTACATCATGCTCTGTATTTTATAACGGCTATATCAGTATTCTTCTATCTCTCCACTGTAGCCAGTCCTTCGCCTGTTTCTGTTGAATTTTGGTATTTTGATTTCATTAATAACTATTCTAGTATCATCAATACTTTTGGAAGTCATGTGATTAAAACACGGTAATATATAGGGAAGTTCCGATGATAGATTAACCATGGCGAATGATTTAGATAAAATTATTAAATGGTGCGATGACTGTCAATTAGAGATCAATATTGATAAATGTTCGGTAATTAACTTCTTCGAAAAGAGAAATGCCACTGATTATTCGCACAGCCTCCTAGGGAAAACTTTACCAACAGTAGAATGGGTGAAATATCTTGGAGTAACTTAACATGCGGTACCCACATTCGGAATATGGACGAGCTCTTAAGGAACTCGAATTCGTGAAGAGAATTGTCGGTAGGAGTGAAGAAAAAGTCGTCAGTGAACGATGTTACTTTGCGCTGGTCAGGCCTTACCTGAAATAAGTGATGTAGTGTATGGGATGCTGCAGAAAAGTGTTCGAAAATCAGAAAAAGTACAGCGAAGGGTGACACGTTTCGTAAAAAATTGTTACGACAAATCAGTGAGTGTTACTCAGATGCTTCGGGGCGCAGGATGGGAATCGTTAGAAGTTGGAAGATTTAAACAAATGATAAATTTACTTGATAAGTTCAGAGAAGGTTCTTTCGTAGAAGATGTAGTTGATATTATGCGTCCTCCCTGTTACATAGGCCGTTCTGATTGAGAGGAAAATCAGAGAGATAGACGCTATAACGAATCGATTCACAAAAACTCATTTTTTCCGCGAACGGTACGCGAAAGTTCAGAGAAGTAGAGTCATGGTGAATGTACTCCCTGCAACTCGCCGAAAGGCGGCTTGCAGGGTACATATACAGATGTAGATACAGTGGGTTAAAATAATAACACAATTGTAAGACGCATGCAACACGATAACCCATTAAAAAAAGAAAAGTGTCATGAGACGCGCGTTCCTTACTCATCGTAACATATCGAATTACCAATGAAGGGCAATTCAAACGTCGATTATAGCTTACGAAAAGGACGTTAACTGTAACAGGGAAAACTGAATTATAGATTTAAACTTTATAGTTACAGCAACTTTTCTCTCTGATACCTGATGTAAAATAATGCATTTTAGATCGCGAATCGAAGACGAAAATGATTTTCCAAGGCGCTAAAAATCCAAAACAGATACGTCTCAGATGCAGGAATGTACGGTGATGACCTCACGCTGATTTTCTCCAAATCGCAGTGCACAAGGAAAAATTTACGATAGGAGACTTTTAAGACAGGTAGGAGACAGTAAGGCAGTTTAAGATTTTTTAACGGCCCTAAACACCAAACTTAGACATGGTTGAATAAATTCTCTAGTCAAATTACAAGGAAATGTAGAAAGGTCGAAATACTCAAAATTTTAGGTTTCTAAACCGTGTTCTTGCTTGACCCTTTATTATTCCCCTACCCTCATTCACTTATGCCCGCTCTCTGGAACACAATGGTTGTGCTCGGAGGCTACAGCCCTCAAGAGAAAACAAAATATTTACCCGGACTCATCAAAATTACGCTGAAATGAAAAGCACGCAGCGGAAAGGATGTATTCTTCATGCTGCTATCTCATGAATTTTTACATACACATTTTCCTCGATGTTACTTCCGGATTAGATGCTTTTTTATTTATATCTTTACACTTTCTCTCTGAAAGGTAGTTGGAAATTCAAAATGTATCATCAAGATTAATGAAATTCTTCAAATGTTTCTATGTAGACACGAGGAACTCGGAAAAATGTATAATTCATCTCGAACTGTTGTCATGTCCTAAGGAAGTAGATAGTAGTGGAAAGTTTTATACTCAAAATCTAAGACATCAGTAACGATTCCTCTCATTTGTTAAAACATATCTGTCTTTGACGCCTATCATTTTTAAGACAAATAATTGGCGTGAAAGAGCGTTTTATTTTTTGTAGACTTGTACGTAATCCTATGAAGGGAGAACTTATGTCTGTTCTGCTATGGCCATGCGGAATTTGGTCGTCAATACGCATTTTCCAATTCAAAGAGTAACCATATAAATTTATATTATGCAACAATAGCGTTTTTTAAAGGTTAAAGTAAACATGTAGGTGTCAGGGTGTTACCAGGGCTGTATGGATTATTCCTTCAGCTGTAAATTAACCGAATTAAAAACTATAGGATATTCAGAAATTTGGGGAAAATTCATGTTAAATATACTAGCCTAGAAAAAACTCTATCCTCGTTAGTCAAGTTCAGGAGAGTCAAGTCAAGGAGATTCAATAGGAAGATTCGTTTTTTTTTAATCATCGAATAATTAGCTCCAAACAGGATAAAAAGGAAGAAGAAAAATTCAACGTAGTAAAAAAGCACGTATATTACTGCATGGTTGAAAATTACAAGCGTGAAGGAAAGAATGTGCCACATCAATATATACATCATATTTTTGAGGAAGGCCATAATGTACACAAGGAAAAACAGGATGAAACAAAATTTTATAGTACACCGGTAGCAAAACCTGTCTTTCAAAATATATTGTGGGTGTAATTCAAAGCATTTCCTTGTCTATTATACAGTGCTAGGCCTCATTGTCATATTAAATAAACTTCTCTAAAATTTCCCCCACTTTATTCTCTAAAAACTAATTCGTAGATGTATTTCCAAACACTCGTTATTAATATTTTCTACTACATATAAATATAATTTTTGCGTAAAGGCTTGGATCTCACAGTCTAAATTTATTTCTTTTGCAACTTTCATCTAGCTACTCTTTTTTAGCTATCTCATATATTGCCCTTAAATAAAGTCTTTATATTAACATCATCTTCCGTATCTTCGACATTTCAACATACGCGGACAAGGACAGGAAAATTTAAGAGATACCTTGCCCCCCCCTCCTTCGTTACGTCCCTCAGTGTCGTACCCCTCCTTTGTCACGTTTCTATAATAGACCTGGCCTGAAAGTGGTATTAAAAACATCTCAATCGACTCAACAAAATAGTTATTAAAAGAAGCATAATAGATATTCTATCTGGTGTATTACGGGAAGGTTCAAGTCCTATTTTATGTGCTTCTGTTTAATTTCTAAAAGAGGATTTGACTTTTGAGCACACCCTTGGGCATTAGTTAATGGTGGAAACCCTCCTCTTTAATATTCATCAGAATTCAAAATATTCGAAACTTGAGTTGGATGGGTAGGGCATGGGATGACTCATGCACTAAAGAAGACGTGTCGCATTCATTACAAAAGGTGGAATGAAAAGATCAGGTTCGCGCAGCAGGATTTTCATAGCTTGAACCACGACCGCAGTGCCAGAAGTTGCATTAGACTTCAATATCCAATCCGCTTGGCCGAAAACCGCGTGAGTAGCAATCCCAAGAGACGTAACTACCCAAACCAGTTCTCGTCGGAGATCTAGTAACATGTAAAGTAACATCAAATTCTTTTAAAACATTATCTTAGTATTTCTTGCTTTAATATTGTTTCAACGCTGTGTGCCTACGAGTCATGTTCTATTTCGTCTTATGCTGAACGAGTTATTTCATAAACTAATTTTTATTGTGTGGTAAAGCCGTAGTACATACTTTCGTATAATGTCCAGAGCTGTTGGCAATTGGATACAGTTCCCTTTCACGTCCTAGTAGTCAGTGAATATAATAAATTTAATGGTTCATTAATTTATTTTAAAGGCACATTTTCCTTTAATCAATCCGTAATTTTATTTTAGAATATTTGGAGTAGACCATATACCATAAAGTAAAAGAACTGGCTCCAGAGTTGCCATGCGGGTAACATGAGGGTTTGATTTTGGTAAAAGTGTTCCTGGGTTCCATTCCCAGTGGGGACCCACGTGATCAGAATTACCTCAGCTAATGAAGCAGTTTTAAAAAATATACTGTAAGTGAAACAATATTAGTTGTCTCAATATTAAACAATTAAAGGTATCATTAATTGAAACTTGCCAGCTCTGTGTTCTTAATATGCATCTAAGACATGGTCTTCATAGCCATTGCCATTTATTTTGCTTACAGATATCTCATAAACCTTTCTTTGAAATCAATGCCCATAGCTGCAACATAAAATACTTCAACATAGTCAACTGAATGAATTATCTGTAAGGTTTTACTTTCTACATTAAATTGATACATGGCATTGGTTGTCTTTTATTGTCATGTGAATATATCGTACATTTATTTTGCTCTCAAGATGACCTGTTTAATTTTTTCTATAATTACAGATTCATATGAGGTCTGCTTGACAGAAGAATGTGTAAAAACTGGTAAGTAAATACTGAATCTCCATAAATCAATCACATTCCCTTTCTGCTGTTACCTTATTTGATTTACTTTAGCAATTTAATACATTTTATTTGCCAATGAAGTGAGTTTAAGTTTTTCATTTAGCAAATTTAAATTATTATTTTTGTTCTGCAGCTGCTTCTCTATTATCTGCAATGGACTTCACAGCAGATCCTTGTCAAGATTTTTTCCAGTTTGCTTGTGGAACATGGAACAAGAAACATGTAATACCAGAGGATAGGAGCAGCATTAGCACTTTTGAGGTTCTTGCAGATCAACTACAAGTGATACTTAAAGGTCAGCCTTTCTTTCTCATTAAGGAAAATTTTTGTTTCATTTCTACAAATTATCATTATAATGTAAAATCATACGTGTTCCAGATTGGACATAATTGCTTCCTTTTTATCAAACATGAAAATATGGGCAAAATTATTAAACATGCATTCTTGTCTTACAGGAGTATTGGAAGAGGCTGCTGATGAGCGTGATAATGATGCAACATTGAAAGCAAAAACTTTCTACAGATCTTGTATGAACATCAGTAAGTGAAATGTTTTATTTATTCTATTCAATGGTCATTTCTCTGAATACTGAATCCTTAGACTCCTTGTAAGATTCTTTCACTAATTTAAATAGCCTAAAAGTTGCAGGTAACATATATAATTTTGTAGAATACCATAAAAATAAGAAATGATACAAAAAAAATTCAAACCTATGAATTTTGCAAGTGTGAATAAATGAATTGCTCATAATTTTAATTCCTTCCATGCATTTTCTATACGTAAAAGAATACATTCTATAAAGCCATAAAGGTATGAAATAACTTTTTAATAGGTTTTATATTCTTTCTATCTAAGATATTTAGCTGTTGTTTTATTTATTGAAGTTAATTTTGTTAGAAAAACTTTTAAAAGAGGTGAACTCGTATCATAATGACTTGTCATGGAATCAATAAAAATTTTGTTCTGCTTATGATAGAGTGGCTGATTTCAAAGAAGAGTAAAACTCTTTTTGAAAATTATTTACACATTCAATGTTGTGTAAGTTCATCAGGAATAATTTGAATTGAGTTTATGATGCGATTGTTTGTCACAGGAGCAATACTTTTGATATTCTTAGTTAGAAACAATTTTTTGTCTTGATGTTAATTTACAATACCATTCTTTTACAGAGAAAAGATCGAATCTTTGAAATTCTACTTTGTATTCTCTTGTTCTGTTAGATATATGAAATGCTTTGTGAGATATTATTTAATCTTATTTTACAGATATATTGCCATTTTGAATTGAGTTGTTGCATGGAATTCAAAGTTCATGTATTCTTTTGTGTAACTTACAATCAACATATGATAATTTGGAAAATAATTGCTTAAGTGTAATGGGGATGTGATATTATTTAACATAAATGAAACATCCTTCAAATATTAAAGTTTTTCTTTATACACACAATGCAAAATATTTGGGAGCTTCAGTTATCTGAGCTTTTGGCAGCATGGAGTAAGGTAGTTACCTTTGTAAATGAGGGAAATGCTGATTTATAGACATGTGTTACTCCTTTATGCTATTATATCCTTAATTCATTGCATCTGTGTCCTAGCTCAGATTCGGAGGGTGGGTGATAAACCTTTGCGCCAAGCTCTTGCCTCATTGGGAGGATGGCCAGTTGCAGAGGGGCCAAGATGGAAACCACCGGCTCCAATTCCATCCTCTGGTGTTGGTGTTGAGAATCTATTGGGAAGGCTCAGGAAAGAATTTAATGCCGGAATTCTGATTGAACAGTGGGTTGGGCCTGATGATAAGAATTCATCTGCTAATATTATTCAGGTAAAAATAGTTTAGTAAATATTAAGTGATGAATTCTTCTCTATTTTATATTTTACCTCCAAAAGTGAGAAATATTTTGTAAATATGAGTAGATGCATAATTATTACTAAAAAAATTGGGTACATTAAAAATGCGTGGCAAAAGGAGGTGAAGAAATATTTTCTTTAGAGTTCTTAATATTTTCAATTATGACATATAAATGTGATTGTTTGAATGTTATATTGTTTCAAGTCTTACTACATTCTCTTTCTATAAATCTGTAACCAACATCATCTCCAGGATAACATATTCATTTAATCTTATTTTTTTTTAGATATATTCAATTTTGGCGAGAATTTATTTTAAAGGCACATTTTCCTTTAATCAATCCGTAATTTTATTTTAGAATATTTGGGGTAGACCATATACCATAAAGTAAAAGAACTGGCTCCAGAGTTGCCATGTGGGTAACATGAGGGTTTGATTTTGGTAAAAGTGTTCCTGGGTTCCATTCCCAGTGGGGACCCACGTGATCAGAATTACCTCAGCTAATGAAGCAGTTTTAAAAAATATACTGTAAGTGAAACAATATTAGTTGTCTCAATATTAAACAATTAAAGGTATCATTAATTGAAACTTGCCAGCTCTGTGTTCTTAATATGCATCTAAGACATGGTCTTCATAGCCATTGCCATTTATTTTGCTTACAGATATCTCATAAACCTTTCTTTGAAATCAATGCCCATAGCTGCAACATAAAATACTTCAACATAGTCAACTGAATGAATTATCTGTAAGGTTTTACTTTCTACATTAAATTGATACATGGCATTGGTTGTCTTTTATTGTCATGTGAATATATCGTACATTTATTTTGCTCTCAAGATGACCTGTTTAATTTTTTCTATAATTACAGATTCATATGAGGTCTGCTTGACAGAAGAATGTGTAAAAACTGGTAAGTAAATACTGAATCTCCATAAATCAATCACATTCCCTTTCTGCTGTTACCTTATTTGATTTACTTTAGCAATTTAATACATTTTATTTGCCAATGAAGTGAGTTTAAGTTTTTCATTTAGCAAATTTAAATTATTATTTTTGTTCTGCAGCTGCTTCTCTATTATCTGCAATGGACTTCACAGCAGATCCTTGTCAAGATTTTTTCCAGTTTGCTTGTGGAACATGGAACAAGAAACATGTAATACCAGAGGATAGGAGCAGCATTAGCACTTTTGAGGTTCTTGCAGATCAACTACAAGTGATACTTAAAGGTCAGCCTTTCTTTCTCATTAAGGAAAATTTTTGTTTCATTTCTACAAATTATCATTATAATGTAAAATCATACGTGTTCCAGATTGGACATAATTGCTTCCTTTTTATCAAACATGAAAATATGGGCAAAATTATTAAACATGCATTCTTGTCTTACAGGAGTATTGGAAGAGGCTGCTGACGAGCGTGATAATGATGCAACATTGAAAGCAAAAACTTTCTACAGATCTTGTATGAACATCAGTAAGTAAAATGTTTTATNAATTTCATCTTTGATTGGAATAAAATAGAGTCATAGGGTGCTTAGGGTTGGTGAGATGATATTCATTCTGTTTTATTAATACCTCACTGGTGAACAAGAAAGTATGAGCCAGGATATTGCCATAATGTAACAGCCACTCTCTCTGCCACCAAAGCTCTTATAGATGCCTTCCAATATTTTCATAGTCACTTCAAAATGTCACTGTAGTAGTTCAAAATGTCTGCATGACCTTATAGGAGAAATTGTTATTAAAAGGGTAGAAATTAAACTGTATTGTGGTAAAGTAAGAAAACTTGAGAAGCAATTCTAGTAGATTGCATTACTTGCACTTGATCCTGAGAGATGTATTTAGCAAATAGAGGAAATATTTAAATACTGTATAATAGAATTTTATTTTGGTCTCTAGTCAAGGAATAAACTCTACAGAGTATGAAAATACATTTACAATATATGTGTATTAATTTGGTAATCAAAAACTAGCCTGATGTCTAAAAGTAAATTTGTCATTACTTAGTAATTAATTGTCCTAGGGAAGTCAGGTGCATTCAAGCAGATCCTGGCTACATACATATAGTGAAAAAACAAATTAAAAATTATATACTTCCTGTAGGAGCTTCAAATGTTGACAGATTTTGGTAAATGTCCAAACTAAATAGATTTACAAGGAGAAACAGACATGAAAAAAGTCTGACGGAACCGGGACTCGAACCCGAGTCTCCCAATTGCCGGTCAGTTGCTCTATCCCGGTTCCGTCAGACTTTTTTCATGTCTGTTTCTCCTTGGGAATTTTCCTAGATGCACGACTTATCATGCAAAGTCACCTAAAACCCTTTTCCTTGTTAAATAGATTTAATTAGGCTTCAGAAAATTCATTTGTCTTTAATTGATTGGGGCCATACTTCTGTGACAGTCCAGTTGAAATGGAATGTATAGTAAGTCTACTTAAAGAAGACTTACTATATCATACTACTACTATACTTACATATCAAAAATATCTTCTTATTTATTCTCTTTAAATTTGTNCGTGCATCTCGGAAAATTCCCAAGGAGAAACGGACATGAAAAAAGTCTGACGGAACCGGGACTCGAACCCGAGTCTCCCAATTGCCGGTCGGTTGCTCTATCCCGGTTCCGTCAGACTTTTTTCATGTCTGTTTCTCCTTGGGAATTTTCCTAGATGCACGACTTATCATGCAAAGTCACCTAAAACCCTTTTCCTTGTTAAATAGATTTAATTAGGCTTCAGAAAATTCATTTGTCTTTAATTGATTGGGGCCATACTTCTGTGACAGTCCAGTTGAAATGGAATGTATAGTAAGTCTACTTAAAGAAGACTTACTATATCATACTACTACTATACTTACATATCAAAAATATCTTCTTATTTATTCTCTTTAAATTTGTCTTTAATTTTTTTTTTTGAAAGTCCAACCATATTTCAATAGAAAAAGGTACAGTGGTACCTTGACTTATGAACCGCATAATAAATAATAGACAGGAACTTACTTTCGAGATATGAGCCGAAAAAATGTAATGGAAAAATGGGTTTATGATATACAAACTTTGGACTGTAACAAATGAAGTTTGTAAGTTGAGGTACCACTGTACAACCTCCTTAAGCAGTAATTATGGAATATTATGGTAGTGGAGTTGAATTTTCAACAATCAAGCAGAATAACCAACTGAAGACAAGGAAACTGTAAATGAAGTACTCTCAGATTGCCAGCTGGGTCGTTTCTTTGATCTCTCTCTCGAAGTGATTCTTGATCTTCATCCCTGAAGATGGTTCCAGATACAGGAGCCAAAAAATCAAGAGATATTAAAGAAACGACCAGGCTGGCAACCCGAAAACACTTAATTCATGATATATGCCGGGAAAGCACCAGATCCTTTCTAAAGAAACTGTAATCGTTCTCCAAAAACAAGAATATGATGTTTATCTTCTCTTATTTATTCTCTTTATATTTACAAATCACTCCATAGAAACCTACTCTTCCTCTACCAACCAATAGAACAGCCAACCCCAGACCTGATGAAAAATCCCAAAGACAATCAAATGGTCCTATGCAGGCACTGAAAGAAAAAATGGAGAAATGAATAGGGTGTGTGTCAAACATAAAAACATTTATGTATGAATAAAACATGTAACAATGAAAACCTACACATCAAAAGTTTAAAATGAAAGATAAACACCCTAGTCTTAAAAGTAGGGTTATAGTATCTCAATGGCTACAAATAGGGACATTTCTTATCTTACACTGTGAAAAAATGGGATATTGATTCAAAACTTTGAGTAAACCATTCTAATTAGTTTATTAGTCACTATCAGCAACTGTAAAGCACTACAGTGTCACTGAATAGCACAATGTTTACTTTATCAAAGTTTACATCCAAGTTAAGACAAGAGGGAACATTGATCATTGATTGGGGCCATACTTCTGTGACGGTCCAGTTGAAATGGAATGTATAGTAAGTCTACTTAAAGGAAAATACAGGAGCCCAATTAAAATCTAAAACAAAAAATGCCTCTTAAAGTTACAACATTATTAATGTGATGGAAGAATCCTGTGCTTTAAAATATAAAATACAAGTCAATAATAAACATAAAAAAGCAGATCCAGAGACTGAAATTGTCAAGAAACAATAAGAGGAAATATGAAAAATGAAAGTTAAAACCCCCAAACAAACTTGTCACATAAAACAAAGGAATTAGTGAATATAGAAAGTGATGAGTATAAAAGTCAATTAGAAAAATTCACACCACGAATATTTCAGAAACAATGCTTACATCTTTGGTAGTCTTCTTGGATTGTTATGAGGAATATGATAAGAAGGTTGATAAATCAGGTAGATAGTTTTGTTTTGATTTCTTAAACTATTACTGAGTATTACAAAAAATTCTAATAGGGGGCTTTCTAAGTAATGTTAGTGAGAAACAGGGCACTTTAAAAATTGAGAAGAACATAAAGTGAACTGTTATTGACAAAGTTAAAAAGCAAATGGTACTAAACTTGGATTCCAGATTACTTTTATAACCATTTAATGCTAGGATCAATGAAATACTCAAACATTTTACATTGCTCATCTAAATAATAAATTTGTTATAGGCATTAATGTAAACAACAGGTTATAGAATGGAAGAATAGAAACTGTCACTGATGGTTGTGTTAGTTGTAGTTTAGAAGAGCTCCAAAAAGCATTAATGTTTTAGCGTTGATGGTTTTTTGATTGCTTCTAAACTGCAACCAGGTTTCATAATATTGGAGTTTTAAATCTTATAGGCTTTCTATATATTTACCTTGAATGAGTTACATATATGTTCACTGTTATTTTAAGTTATCGAAGAGGAAACTATGGAATTATTTTTGTACTACATATTAGAAAATAATGGAAAAGGAATGCATAAACAGGAAAAATAATACAATAACAAGGAATATGGCTTCTGAATATTAATAGCATAATTATATAATTAATTAAAATGCTATTAAATTAAACAAACATTACATTCTGTATACCATATGAAGTAGTGGAGTATATACTTTACCTCAGTTGAAATTGATATTGATTTATATTAACTTTAAAATTGCTCCCCTGGAAAATCCTTATTGAATGATATAAATATCTTAATTTCAAATTTAAAGATAAAATCTAGATTAAATTATAAATTTTATTTATTCTAAATAATCATAATATTCAAAGATAGAACTTAATGTGAAGCTTTTGTCTCTGGGGTGGGTCCCATTCTTTGTTAAATATCTCATTAATTAGCAATTTTTTATTCAAAAAACTCATTTATGAGAAGGTTAACTGCATTTATATCCAAAAACATTCCCTCCCATTGTCTTTATTATTTCCACAGTTCTGGTGCACAGAATGTGTTGGATTCCTCAACTTCTCAAAGTCTGCCAAGAGGTAGAATGCGGAAGGGTGGATGCTGTTAACTACAGGAGCTTGTTGGTGAGAAAATTTGCCATTTCATGCGGGGTTGTGTAGGGTTTAAGGCAAGAGACAATACAGTTGGTTGCTAATTCTTTGAAAATGGCAAGTTATTGCTGATTTTCCTTATTCAGATGGATATAATTATGATTCTTCTCTTATTGTTAGGGAATTCTTTCTCATCCATTTTATTTATGAACAGTGATTTCTCTCTTCTATCCTCAAATGTAGAATTGTTACAAGGATTTTAGGAATAAATAAAGAAAAAAATGTAAGGAAGCCCTCAAACATACTTTTCTCTGAAACAAGTTTTATCTTTACCCTGATAAGATTGTATTCATGTAATTTTTTACAGTTTACATTAGGCAACTGCTGTTTCTAAAGAATGTCATAAAAACCTTAAATATATCAGTAAAATTTTTTTCATTCTTCAAATACTCTCTCAAGAAATAAGGATTCAGATTGATTCTCATTGTTCTTTTCCATTCAGTACCTTTACTTAGGATGTGCATCATTCAGTTTTAACTTTAATTTCTTTTTTTTATCTTTAAGTTCTTTTACATCCTAATTAGGTATAGAAAGTTTTTGAAAGGACCACTAACTTAATATTGCCACAACAGTATACTTAAGTGATTATTTTTGAGCTTTACTATTGGCCCTTAAAAGAACAAAAGTAATTTATAATATGGTAATGTCAGAGTCTCATTGGTCAGAGCGGTATCTATTAAGATAATTCATCACAAGCCCTTGCTATCAATTCCGCTTCTTAACATGGACATCTAAAGATATACTTTCTTCATTTGGCAGATGTACAATAAAATCACAAGGTATATTTTTAATTGTGTAATTTTACAGACATTGACTTTAAATAGCTATGATTTTTTCGAAGACCTACAAGCTAATATTCACTAATACGACAGTGAAGAGAATATCTTGAAAAAAAGGGTATCAGTTTTTGTAGAGTGAAGTAAAAAGAATTTTGATGCTTTTCAGCAATCTAGACACTTGGACATTTTCTAAATAAAAGTAATGTAAGCTCTTGAAAAAAATTTGTCTATCCATTGATTTAATTTGGGATGAAAAACCTTGTTGTTCATAGGTAAATAAGAAGTTTGAGGTAGAATATCATAGATTAAGCCATGCTTTAATATTACCTCATACATGGATCATTCAATCGTATAATTCAAATGGAAGATCTTTAAAAAAGCCAACATTTTTCTGTTTTCATATTGATCCTTTATAGCTGATAAAATAATGTGGATTAGTACTAACGTAATGTGGATGAACACTTCACTTTGACTAATGAACAAAATATATGTAGCTGATTATTGTTTGATAAGAAAAGATTTCACGGCATAATTATGTTTTAAAAATTGAAAATATCCTCTTACCTCAAAATTCAGAAGTGATGCATGATATCTTTTCTACTCTTCATATAACATTTAATGCTTTAGTTTAGTTGGATTTGAGTTTATTGGGAAATAACATTGACTTTCAGATTTTAATTGATTAATTAGCAAATATGGCATAACTGAGATAATTTGAATCCCATAGGGCTGATTTAAACATTAATAAATAAAGTGTCTACTTGATTTCATTGACTAAGAGTTCTATTAAGATATTCAGTTAGGTCAAAAAATTTCTTGTATTGCAGTCAAAAAATGCTTAATTATTAATGATCAACTAATAATGAATTATCAATGTATTAATGAGTTTGTCTTTAGAAATATAGAGAAACAATTTAATTTTGATGATTTATATAGCTTCACAATAAAGTTTTTTCAATGAAATAGGTGTAATTTTTAACTGAATGTGATTGACTGATGAATTCATGAAAGATACAAGTGCCAGTACAATCAAAGTAATAAAAAGATTTATTAATATTAGATTTATAAAAATGAATTATTAAATATGGGATGAAGTTGATGCTTCATGAATATTTATTCTCATTTGGGAATATACTTAGCAGATTTGCAATTATCTATTGACAATATTATTTCAGCTGAAGTTATATGTTAAATATTACGTTTCATAAAAGATGCAAAAGTAAGATTAATTAAACATTTTGAAATGTGTACTAGGGGAAATTTTGGATAACCAAGATTTTATTTAAAGAAAATTCAGTTCCTAGAAAAACAAGCTTAGCACGCTGGATAGATAATTTTGAAATATCAATCATTATTGTATATTAGATCCATTTACTCTTCATTACTTGAATACACATTGGTTTTACATATTACAAGAAATTAAAAAAATATTTATTAACATCTCTGTCTTAGTTTTTCTCTTTATGCAAATTGAGGCTTAGGAAATGTAACATGTAAATGTTTGAATGTAATGTTTCCATTCCTTTCAAGCCAGCTTCATCTTGAAGATGGCTGAAGGAGTCAATATTTTGACTGCTGTCTCATAATCATATAAATAATCTTGTTGGAAACCTGAGATAACGGATTCTTATTATTTTGTGATAATCTTAAGATTATTGTTCATTGAAGAGAAATCTTAGCCACTTTCTTGCTCTGTTTAGCTGGTCTAAATAAAATGAAGTATCATACAAGTTTTTCACTGTACATACAAACATGCAAATGCACTTCCTTAGAACAGTCAAGATAAAATTCTAATTTGTAGAGTAATTTTAATTCAATAACATCAATAAAATTATTCTTAAGTCATAGGAAAATGTAATTGTATTCATTGACTATTAAAAAAATCATATTTTCATATAGATCAATGAATAAATCTGACAAATTTGAATCTAAAGTCACATATGACCCTAACAGTCTGTACATCCATCTTTCTAATTATGCCCATACCCTATGGGTTCTAACTTTAAGTGGGATATAATTTGAAAAACTATTTAAAGAATGACTAAAAATTGTTATTGAATGAATATTTAATTTACTATCTCAATGTGTGGTGTCATATCTTGTCAATCTCCTTATTTGGGACTGGGTTAAATTTGAAGATACCAAGATAAAAAGAAGTAATGCTTGAGGTACTTTATCTGCAAAGAAGAGAAATATTAGATAATTGAGTAATATAATTGCTATTTGCTAGTTACCTGATTGATTTAAAATTTAGGATCAATAAAATTATTAATTCCATATATTCGAGCTATGAAAACTATTATTGGTTGATCTAAACAAGCTAGGAGCCAACTTGGATCTTGATAAGTGTTAACCACTTGACTGACTGATTTTCATGATTTCTGAGGCTGATTCTTTGAGACTTTGCTTTGCTTTTCCTTTACATTCAGCTGGAATTCCCATTTTTATCATACTTTGTCAAAATTGTTGTCCTCATTTGGATGTGAACATAATGTTACTTTTACCTAAGGCAAACAAATTGCTCACCTGGCTATTTAGGAGGATATCAGCAAAATAAGTGATTGTTCCCATATGTGCAATACACTAGAATATTCTGAAACAAAAACTTATAAAGCTAATAGAAGAAAAGTTGAAAGAAAGAAAATTGTAATTTGTTATCAAAAGTAATAATAGTGATCAAAGCTAGTGTATATTATTTGAACAGAATATTGTTATGGAAATTTGAAACAACATTCAGCTTTCATACTTCATGATATGTATTTAAATCATTGCCTTAAACCTATAAGGCCTCTTTTCATCGAAAAACTGTAAAATTATAGATAGGTTGATTGAAGAGGATTGGTGTCAGGAGTGTAGAGGGTTGTTACTGGATTTGCTAGATGATTTATACTGGAAAGAATTGTTGATAGAGAAAGGTTATATAGAAGAAAATATTCTACTTGGATTAAAAGATCATTGTGTTATCTTTATTTAGGTAAGAAATAACATCCAAGTCCTGCTTATTAAATGCTGCTATTTAGTTAACTTAACCTGAAATCAGTAAACAATTCTCCAAAGTAGGTGCTGTTTGGATTTAATAAGCATCCAAAGATAATGAATTTACACAATTATTTCTCTTCTTTTCTTTTATAATAAATTCACTAACATCACAATCAACAATATTTGGAAATTACTGTGGTTGAATGACTTAGGCAGCAAGCTGCATTGTGAATTGGATACTGAATGTATTCAAGTTGAAAATTAAGTTTTAAGTTAAACAGTATCATACACTTATTTGCAAATTCCAATTTGATATGAAAAAGAATTCAATTTAGTTTAAACTCATATAATCAGGAAGTATTGCTGAACCAAGGAGGGGGCCGACTCCAACTCCCTTGCTAATATTTGGGTAACATACTATAAATCTGATGAAAGCTAAAATCATGCTTTTATTCTCATGTTAGCACTATATTGTGCAGTACTTATCTCATAATATACACTATTAATAATTGGTAATACTGATCAGATGAAAATGTTTATTTTAACATGCGTAAGCAGTAATTGAAACAAATTTCTGGAGCACTGAGAAATTAAGGGAAACCCTATTGAAAATCTCCCCATCTTGGAAGTTGCTATTAACTGCAGCAGGTGGAAATATTTCTGTAAAATAGTGGTAACTTGCATCATGTTGACTGAATCAAGGATGTTATAAGATTCATGTTGTGAGAGTATCGTCAAATGTATTTGGGTAAAGAGGGAATTTCATTTTCAAATGGTATGAAATTTATTTATGTTCAAGTCTGATTTTACATAATTCAGGGAGTTTTAGTATGCATAATTTTCTTTTAGATTGAACAGTTTATAGGTATGTAGATCTAAAATGGATCATTTTGATAAACCTTTGGTTCAGAAAATTCAGTTCAGTATCACTTTATCACAATTGCTTATGGAGGAATTGACATGGACTTTTGCATTGCACACCTCTGAATAACATTTATGGACTAATTACAAAGGATGGATTAATATTATGATTAAATTATGTGTTCTTTCAATACAAAGAAGAATAGAAAACTATTGATCTTTTCTTAGAAATAAAGTTGAACATTTTTTACAGATCATAAATTTCTATCTGTTTCATGAAAAAAATAATTTTAAATAACTTTTAGGTATTTGATATGCAAACACATCATAAAATAAATTACCTTCACCCCTCATAAGATGTTATATTCTTATAGTTTCTGATTAAACAGTATAATAATATTTATGGATTAGCAACCCTATGAAGAACTGTAATCGATGTCATAAAAGTAGTCTTTGAAGTCATTCAAACTGCTCTGTAATAGTTTTGTTTCTCTCTATCTTCATCTTCAATCACATGATTCCAATTTTTCAGTTAAAGAACTAAAGATTTGAATTTATTCGGAAGTACATGGCACATAAAATGAAATTTATTTATATATGCTAAAGAGTACCTAACTTACAAAATTTTGTAGAAGTTGACATTGAAGTTAAGATTTGGAAAAAATACTGGTGATCATCAAAGGAATTAATTCTCATAATAATGTGAACATTTATATTTTTAATTTCCTCTACATTTCTTAATTGAAGAGTAGAGACATTTGTTAGTCTAACATAATTGGGTATTTATTTCATTATTTTTTATCAAGTTCATTATTTTTGAAACTCCCCTACCATGGATTAAATGAATTGTCTGAATTACAACAACTGTTAATGTCTCTTTATTCTTCTTTTCATCATTAAATTTGACTAAATGGGTGTTATGAGTAAAATACATTTTTATAAAAGTTGCACTAAATCAGTCCATGATTTCAACTGAGTAAAAAATATATTTAGTATTGATTTTCATTCCACTCATATGCATGAACTGGCAGATTTTTCTTCACCTCATACTTTTCTGGTTATTTAGACAAATTTATGCTGTCATTTGGATCTTAAAAATTTTGCACTTTGGTTTTTATTTCAGCTTTTAAGGCTTCTCATTTCATAAATAGTCTATAACATGTGTGATCTCTTTTTTCTAAATACATTAGTCAAACAGCAAGGATTAATTTAAATAATTGTGAATTTTTAGTACCATTTGTTTTTTAAATAAATTATGGAATCTCATTTCCTTAAAATTAATTATTTATAGCAAAATAACAAAATGACTGACATCGATCTTATTTGGGCGAGGTATGATGTGGAATTCATTCAATTTATTGTCTGTTTTTCAAAAACTTTTGTAGTGCAACTTACAATTGTAGCATAGCATGGCGACTTCTGAAAAGCCAACTTAATTTTGAAATTTTCTATAATATTGTTTCCGAGTTTGTAAAATTGTGTGACCTCTGATGAATTTGAAATTAAAGATTTGATGCTCTACTCTCATACATCAACCACAATCTACTTTTTCAGTGGATTCTCTTGTAATACCATTCTTACTTGACATTCTTGAAAATCCATTCATTGGTTTTATTGTCAGTATGTAGCAGAATACTTTGTTTCAATTCATTTCAAATGTCTGCTAGAGCAAGGGAGAGGGGTGGGGGAAACCCGACCCGCCAAATTCTGGTACCCAACCTTGGGCGCCAGAATTTGTAGTGGGTCGGGTTATGGCAATGAAAGAAGCCGGGTTTGAATAAACTTGGCACTTTAATTCAGCAAAAGAAACAAAAATAAAGGAATACAGCCACGTCAAACTTCGAGACGCTCTCGAGACACTGCCTGTGTTACCCTCTCTCCAGTCCTGTTAGTTTTTTCCCCCACCCCTCTCCCTTGCCCTAGCAGACATTTGAAATAAATTGAAATAGAGTATTCGAATTCGAATTGAAACAAAGTATTCTGCTACAAGTAATATTATTCAGAACATTTATTTTAATATCAAATCATTGCCTTAATTTAAAGTTTGAGTATATTCTTCTAGTATCATCAACAGATATACATTGCTATTACCCTTTTGGCATATATCATAGAGAAGTTTAATTGAATTTTCTAATCTGTGAAATGAAATGCAATCATTATGAGCTTTCCATTCTAACTGGCAATAAAAAGGTTAGATAGATCCTTACAAAATATTTGACATTAGTCATTATTGGTGTTACAACCTCATAATATCTTGGATTAGGGAAGGTATTATCATCATCAACTGATATTAGCTTCAGATATCAATGCATTCAGCAAACACTAAGTGCAGAGCTGATAAAAATAGAATAGGAAAGATAGTTCCTGAATAGAATTTGAACAGCAAACTTAATAGAGCTCTAAGTAGACTTGAAATAAATTGTCATATGTAAAAATTTAATTTTGCTCTAGGTTTTAGTTTTAACCTCCATTTAAATAGGTTTTACTCTTGTTACATTGGCTCATATTAACTGAGCCTAAATGGACTGATCAATAATGACTGTTGATTTAAAGATCAGGGCAAAGGAATTCACTTGACATAATTAGATGGGCACATGGAAACCAAAATATAAATGTATTAAAAATTCCAGGTTGACTGGGATTAAAGCTCAGGTTTTCCACACTCTGGAGATAAGTGTCAAAATACATTCATGAAGTTTGAGTTACAGTCAGTTCATATTTTTCAATTCCATTTACCCATGGGAAACAGCTTTTAGTTTCCTTTTCTCAAGGAAAAATAAATGAACAATTTGAAGTTCTTGAAAATAATTTTCCTTAGATTAATTTCTAATAGATGATCTTTTACTTGAAACAGATTTTTTAACATTTTTTTCTCCTAAAGACTGTACATCTTAAGTAAATTCATTGATTACTAACAGAAGATAATTCTGTGCAGATTGTGTTCTAGGAAAGACCACAGCCCAGGTTTTGCTTCTTTGATTTACTCCTTCCTTTAATCACATATCAGGGTTAACTAGTGAATAATGTAATCAAGGAACTATTGAAAAGAATAAAAATCTGTAAAATAAAGTACAACGTTGATTTGTAATGATTATATTTATATTATTCGATCATATACGTCATAGATAGCCTTATGGGGAACATTATTAATTGTAAGAGATCTTGGAATTGTATGGTCAATATGTTAGCCTCTTAGGTATTTGATGAGATTTTTTTTATGGGAGTATGGGTTATCTACAACTTGGGAAGTGAAATCTTTCCTTTTCTTACTGATTACTCAGTACTTTCTTAGGTAATTCATGATTTTTGGTGTTCAGTGATCCTATGAAAGAGTAGGGATTATTTTTTTATGAGATAATCACAAATATGATTTTCTCTTGTTTACCCTCTGTAAAATAATAATTTCCAATATTTCTGATCATAGATGTAAAACTTAGTCTTATTTTTAAAATTCTGCTTTAATTTATATTGAGGAAGGGAAACTGAGAATGAAACTGAGATGTTGAAGCATTAAATCTAGCCTTCTCTGACAATCAGGCAAAGTTCACAAACACTACTTCTGTTAAAGAGCGATAACTTTACATAAATAAAAGAAATTGAATAAATATACATATATTTATCTATTTACACCATTCTGAGGGCATCTCTACTCTTTAAAAAAAATTTTCTTTTTGTCAGCTGTGATAGAGAATATACTTGCTAAGAGGATTATGACCCTAAGAAGATTATGATCAGATTTGTAGAATAATTTTCACAAAAAACCTTTGTTGATCCATCCAATAATAAGATACTTATGATGTAGCTTGTGGATAAATAAATCTAAGTTATGTG